>CP106725.1:164381681-164500488 GCA_025506655.1 Gossypium rotundifolium
TCTTACAAATGAATTGAGGTATACTTTGGTTTGATTGAGTTTAATGGGTCTATTTGAATTCGGTTGAGCAATGTATCATGCGATCACACATATGTATGTTTAAATGTTGTGATTGTTATCTAGTTTTAGGAAGTAATTATGGGCATGTGTATATTCGGTTAAGGTGGCTTTAATGACCAAATTAATAGTATCCTTTGTCAATTGTTGTAATGGTTCATTTGGAGTACACACATGAGCAAGCTTGTAATAGTTAAATAAGTATGTTTTGAATCTAACTTTTATAGACATTAATGGTTTAGTTGCTTTGAATACATAGTAAATAGATAATGAAGAACATGAAATTATGCCTAAAGTAGATCGGTGATTTGGTTATGTATTGGTATTTTAAATATGATAAATTAGGCATATGAATAGTGCATTATTTTGATGACTTGAATAAATGTACATAGCACGTTTTGCTAATGTTTTATAATGATAATGCCGCATATGTTTTTGGGTTTAGTGAATACATGTATATTATTATGAAACAAATTGTTATATATATATATATATATGTGTGTGTGTGTGTGTGGGTGTGTGTGTGTTCGATTTTAATCCAGCTGCATTTTTATATATATAAATATGCTTTGATATGACTTAAGTGATTGTATAAAAGATGTGACTTGATCGGTAGTACCTCGTAACCCCATTCCAGCGACGGATTCGGGTTAAGGGTGTTACATAATTTTTTCCCAAGCCCGACCCATATAAAATGCTAAAACCCCGACTTACCTACTACTTAGTATTAAATTTTTATATTATTTTATATAATTTTAAATATATATAATACATCAAAATACTAAAAATCAAAATAAATATTTCCGACAAATTAAAAATAAATTTTAAAAAAATATGTAGACTTAAATAACACTAAGATAGATGTAACTTAACAAGCCAATACCTCTAAAATAATAATAAAATTAGCAAATGCCTTTAAAATTATAACAAAATGAACAATAAAATAAGTTTTATACAATATTCAATCAATAACAGACAAAATAGTAGCAATATAATAGTAATATGGTAGCAAAATAGGGATAAAACAACAAGAAAATAACATTCAAAAATAAAAAAATAGTAGATTTTTTTGTCATTTAGTGAATTCAGTAGGGCAAGCAGTGCGAGCAGAACTCGGGCCAAAATACTTACAGAGGCCGGCCCTTTTTTAAACGAGCCTTATTTTTGTCCAAGCCTATTTTTCGGGCTTATATTTTTCCCAAACCCTCCCAAATTTGGTTGGGCCTACCAAGAACACCTTTAGTGGTACCTTCCTCAGAGTTATAAAAGATGTGTTTCTATAATGGTTGCTATTTAAATCATATTTGATTCCTTTTTGTGTTCAGATACTTCATTAACAGCTGGGATAATACTCATTATAGGATTGAGACATTGTTCCTAATAAAGCTCAATGATTTATATATGGTTAAGGTGATTTTAGTATAATTCGGAGTTTCGATGATTAATATATGAGACAGCTTTATTATAAACTCTTTTCTAGTTCTCATGAAGGTTCGACAGTGATAAAAGTGAAAATGATAGAAAATCAAGATTAATTTGTATAATGATATGTCTAAGGTCATCCTTCTAATAAGAATAAAGATTTCTTTGAAAAGACTGATTCAGTAGTTAGTATGATTTGAATTATTTGATTGAAAAGTTAATTGGGATATATGTGTTTGAATTTATCTACAAACTGGAAATAAACTTTGAGCGATACATGTATGAATTGAAGGATAGATTGAAAGAAGAATTTGTTGTAACACCCCAAACCCGGTCTATGCGTTGAGACTAGATTTGGTTTGTTACATGAATCGAGTTATCTTTGCAATAAGTTGAAAATTTCAATATAAATTTCAAATTTTAAAATAAATAAAAGAGTATTTGAATTTGATAAAATATTTGAAAACATTAGTTGAAAATCATTGTATTATCAAACCCTTTGAATAGTTTGTTAAAGAGTTAACTAAAATAAAATATTTATAAAAGATTTCCATATACTTGAAAACCCAAATTTATTTTAATAAAACATCATAAAATCACAACCCATAATTTAAAAAAGTCCAAAGTTTAGTTTAAATCCCATACACATAAAATCCATAAGTTATTTATAGAGGCCTTATTACAATAATCCAAAAATAGTAAAAATATACTTATTAAAAGTTCGGAGTTTAAATAACCCTCTCTCGCAGATATGGCCTCCACGAAGTCATCCTCGGCCCAAGTCCACATCAATTTCCATTACGAGATGGAAAGAATTTAAAGGGGTGAGTTACTTAGAACTCGGTGTGTAACTCACTTACCACCATTATTGGGCAGATCATCAAGACATTATCTTGGGCTTGAGCCCAATTCGAAATTCAACAATATATCATGAATTAAAACAATTAATAATGCATGTAAAATGAAATTCCCAACCCATACCTAATATCCATCCGCTAACACCCCGTACCAACCATCACACTGTGAGGGATCAAGTCAACCCACCCCGCCATCACACCAATCGTAGGCATTAAGCCTTTTTATAATTGTGGCATAGCCACCGAACTAGAGGCGATAAGCGATATTGTGGCGAAACCACCGAACTAGAGGCAATAAGCGATATTGTGGCGAAACCACCGAACTAGAAGCAATAAGCCGATATTGTGGCGAAACCACCGAACTAGATATTTGGTGGCTGGCCATTCTTCTCTTCATATATCCCACCCATGCAATTATACATGTACTTTAAAATATAAAATTTATTAACAATACATAACATGGTGGGTTTATCAATAACATTTCATTTGGCCCATAATTATAGCAATTTGTCTATTTAGCGGTTTAGTGGGCTTTGGCCCATTTTAGAACTAGAGTGTTTTGGCTAAATTTTAACGAACTAGAGTATTTTGGCCCAATTTATCGAACTAGAGTATTTTGGCCCAATTTATCGAACTAGAGTATTTTGGCCCAATTTAACGAACTAGAGTATTTTGGCCCAATTTAACGAACTAGAGTATTTTGGCCCAATTTAACTAAACGTCCAATTTACATATATTAACGAAAATTTTCTCGAGGCGTTTTCGTAATTTTTACGATTTAGGCGTTTTTACGTATTTTCGTCAAAATATCAATATTTACGTTTTACCGATCTAACTGCTTTTTACGATTTACTTCATACGAAATTGACATCCAACCAGAAAATAATGAGTGTGAAGTTACACACCTCGTTCTGAAAGTACTAATCCTTCTCGCTCTCGGCACCTAAAACATATTTTGATCCGTTAGACAACTAATTCGTAAAAATAATCTTAATCGATAATGATCCAAAATCTTACCCTCTTGATTTTGAATCACTTGATTCTTGGCTTTTCCTCGTTTATTGATTCGCTAGCACGAGAATCCACCAACGTATAACGGCTCGAAGTTCGTACTACTTGAATAATGGACTTCCTTGAAGATGGCCCGCAACCCGGTGGAAAATCCGATGCAAAACCGCTCTTCGTTTGAATGGGGATTTATGAATCCGCCCTCTTAACGTGACTAACCACCGCCTTTTCTTCCCTATTTTGGCGGTCTTCAAGATCCAAAGGAATTTAGTTAAATCTAAAATAATAACAAATAATACTAGAGGTTTTAAAGAGATTTGATTTCCTTACCAAAATAAAAGCGTTTCCAACGTTTTACAATTCTCCGATCACTTGAGTTCCGATCTCCGTTATTGCACTAAATAATAACGAAAGAGACGTTATTAGAATGAACGTTATATCAATCCAAAAAGTCCTTCAATTCACCATTACTATTCGGCCATAGTACCTTAATAAATCGAAAATGGAAAAGAACCCTTACCTATTTTCCACGGTCGAAAGGAAAGGATTGAGAATGGTGTCTAATTGATGAAGGATTCACTATGTATGATCAAGGAAAAGAAAAAAAATATTTGGTTTATAGGCACAATAGCATTCGGCCAAGAGAGTGAAGATGGAGAGAATTTGATTGAAAAGAAATAATATAAGAACGAAAGGATGATGGTGATGTTGTTGCTTGATTTCAAAGAGAAGAAGAAAAGAAAAAAATGAACTTTAGGAGCTAGTATATTCGGCCATGGCAAAAGAAAAGAGAAAAGATGATTCTTTTTGGTATGGATGATTTCGGCACAAGAAGAAAAGGCACAAAGAATTGGCTAATGAGATAAGCAAAAAGGAATAACCAAATGGTCACAAAATTTGAGCTTTACTAATGCCCTATTCGGCCAAGATGAAAATTTGAGAGGAGAAAACAAAGAAAAATCTGCACAAGTGCAAAGAATGACCAAAGAGAAAGAATGAGATTTTTAGCCAAACTAACAAAAATTTGGCTCCTTCCCTAAACCAAGTTGCCGTCCAGCACATGGTCAATTGGCCATGATTTCTTTCCAAATTTTCCCCTTGATAAGTGCCTTATGTTCCCCCTATCTTTCCTTAAACCTTTGATTCCATGCCATAAGTTAGTTGTTTCCTTAATCCATTGATACACTAACCAAAAATAACATGGTCAACACCTTCCTTATATGTTCCTTGCCGACACTTCTTAGTCATGAGTAGAAAATTAAAAACAAAAATTCATTTAGGTGCTATACAAGGGATTCGAACCTCTTCCCTCTTACTAGAACCCATGCGCCAACTCCACCATGCCATATGCTCATTTTATGACACTCTTTAGCACATAATTTAGCTTAAGTCTTAATCACCTTTGTTTCTCTTCAATAAATTCTCAATTAATAAATTTTATTCCTTCTTCAAATTATGCTTTACCTCTCTAGGACTTCTATAAGCACTAAAATAAAAATAAGAGATTTTTCCTAAAAAATCTAAACACCAATTCATGCAATTTAAATACTCGGATTTTTAGGGTGTTACAACTCTACCCTCCTTAAAGAAAATTTAGTCCTCGAAATTTACAGTTGAAAAAGGTGAGGGTATTGTTGTCGAATTGCATCCTCTGGCTCCCACGTAGCTTCTTCCACTCGTGGTTACGCCATAGAACTTTGACCAACAGTGCGGTTTTCTTCCTTAATACCTTGACATCTCGTTCTAGGATTTCCACCGGTTCTTCTTCAAAGGACAAATCAATTGACTCAATTCTTCTACCGGTATAATGTGCAAAGGATCCGATCTATAACGCCTCAACATGGAAACATGAAAGACATTATGAATTTGATCTAACTCGGAGGTAACTCAATCGATATGCCTTTGGACCAACACGCTTGACACGATAAGGTCCAATATATCTAGGACTTAGCTTGCCCTTCCTTAGAATCGAAGATCTTTTCCAAGGAGATACCTTCAAGAAAACACGATCTCCCACACTATACTCGATGTCCCTTCGCGGATCTGCGTCGACTTACATCTATCGAGGCTTCTTTCAACCGTGCTCGAATAACTTTTACCTTATCCTCTGTCTCGGATATCATCTCGGGACCTAACATCATCTTTCGCCCAACTCGGTCCAACAAATAGGAGTGCGACACTTACGACCATACAATGCCTCGTAAGGTGCCATCCGAATGCTAGGCGATGCATTTGTTGTTATCTGCGAATTACGCGGTGGTAGATAATCTTCCCAACTACCCACGAAGTCGATTACACATCCTCTTAACATATCTTCCAATATCTGAATTACTCTCTCCGTGACCATCGATTGAGGATGAAAAGCCGTCTTGAAATTCAACTTCGTCCCCAAGGCTTCATGCGAGCTTTCGAATCGTGATGTAAACCTAGGGTCCCTATCCGATATAATAGATCTGGTACCCATGCAACCTCACAATTTCAGATCGTACAGTTTAGCCAATTTACGCAATGAATAATCCGTCGAATGGCAAGAAATGAGCGGTCTTCGTCAACCGATCAACAATTACCCAAACGAATTTTTCTTAGTAGGTGTTAACGGTAACCCACTAACAAAATCCATAGTTATCCGCTCCCATTTCCAAAGAGGAATCTTTATCGGTTGTAACAATCCAGACGGTAATTGATGTTACGCCTTCACTTGCGACAAGTCAAACATTTTCCCACAAACTCAGTAATCTCACGCTTCAACCACGCCACCAATCATTCACGGAGATCTCGATACATCTTATTTCCTCCGGGATGCATAGCATAAAGGCTACTATCGCCTCCGTAGAATTAGTTGCCTCAAATCTAGATCCTTAGGCATGCATACTCTTCCTCGAAAGCACAACACACCCTCCGTGTTTATTCCAAAATCCTCAATTTCACCATTTTCAACTTGTCGCGATAAAGGTCCCAACTTCTCATCGATGTCTGCTTTTTCCTTGATTTGTTCCAGCCACGGAGGTTTCACGAAGTTACGCTAACAAGCGCCATCCTCATCTGAGACTCAAATGGGCAAACAAAGCTCTTAATTCAGATACCGCCTTACGACTTAGCGCGTCTACTACACGTTAGCCTTTCGAGGATGGTATTCGATGGAGAAATCGTAATCCTTTAACAATTCTACCCATCTTCTTTGTCTCAAATTTAACTCCTACGGGTAAGGAGGTATTTAAGACTCTTGTGATCCGTGTAGATTATGGACTTCTCACCATAGAGATAGTGCCTCCAAATCTTTAGAGCAAAGACAACGGCACTAACTCCAAATCATGAGTAGGGTAGTTTACTTCGTGTGGTCTCAATTGACGAGAAGCATAGGCCACCACTTTTCCATTTTGCATCAATACACAACCTGGACCGTGTGAGATGCATCACAATATCTGATGAATTCTTTTTCACCTCTGGTTGAATTAAAGCGGAGCTTCATCGGGATCTTCTTCAATTTCTCAAAACTCTCTCTTGCTTTTCGGTCCGGATAAACGGAGCTCCCTTTCGCAATGATTTAGTTAGGGGTGCGACAATCAATGAAAACCCTCTACAAAGCGTCTATAGTATCCACCAAACCTAAGAAACTCAATTTCACTCTCGATGTTGGTGGTTTCCAAACCGAATAACCTCAATTTTTCGAGGATCCACCCTTATTCCTTGGTGATACTACATGACCAAGGAAAGTCACCTCCTTTAGCCAAAATTCGCATTTACCAAATTTGGCATACAATTACTTTTCACGAAGTAATTGTAATACTATCGCAAATCTGGTCATGTTCCTCCTCATTTCTCGAATAAACCAATATATCATCTATGAACACTACCACAAACCGGTCTAAATATGGTTGAAAGACTCGATTCATCATGTCCATAAATGCAATTTGGTGCATTGGTTAATCAAAGCGGCATCACTACAAACTCATAGTGTCCGTAGCGTGTCCGAAATTCCGTCTTATAAATGTCCGCTTCTTTCACCTAAGTTGGTGATAACCGACCTTAAATCAATTTTGGAGAAAAGCGAAGCTCCTTTAAATTGATCAAACAGTCGTCAATTCTCGGCAGAGGATACCGATTCTTGATCGTCAATTTATTCAAGCATCGTAGTCAATGCACATACGCATCGATCCATCCTTCTTCTTGATGAACAAGACCGGTGCTCCCACGGAGACACACTTGGTCGAATGAATCCCGATCCGACAATTCTTGAATTTGAGCTTTGAGCTCACCAACTCCTTGATTGCCATTCTATAGGGAGCAATAGACCTTTGGAGCCGTCCCGCAAAAGCTCAATGCCAAATTCTACTTCTCGATCCGAGGTATACCGGAAGTTCTTGGAAATACATCGGAAATTCCTTCACCGTCCTCACATCATTCACGGATAATTCTTTGGCATCCAAAGCACAGATAAAGGCTAGGAATGCTCCATATCCTTTCCGCACCAACTTCTCAGCTTTTAATGCAGATACCACATTTGCCAGATAGTTCTTTCGTTCACCAATCATTATGACTTCCTTATCATCCGAGGTCCTTACTGACATTCATTTTTCAGCACAATCCAATTGCGCCCGATGTTTGACCAGCCAATCCATGCCCAGAATGAGATCGAACTCGCCGAAAGGTAGTTCCATCAAGTTTGCTAAGAATACCTCCTCTTGGATTTTTAAGGGCACGTCTTTAAATATTTTATTAACCATCACCGACTGTCCTAAAGGACTGATTACTGTCATCTCATTTTCGGTAATTTTAGATTCTAAATTTAGATTTCCAGATATGGCACTAGATACATATGAATGGGTAGAGCCAATATCTATTAAAGCAATAACAGGTACATCAAAAATGAAGAACGTACCGGTTATCACATACAGTGCATTCTTGTCCTCATGGCGTCTAGCGCATAGACCGATCCAGTATCTTGCATCGCATTTCCTCTATTACCATTGCCTCGACCGGTGCACCTTGACCACGACCAGCCCGTTACCACTACGACTGGTCCACGTCCTCTCGGTGGTCTGCTGATTACCTCTGGCCATTTGTGCATCATTATTACGGACTTCTTGAGTCGTATCCATTTGTCGAGGACAACTTTTGTCTTGATGTTCCATTGAACCGCATTTGTAACATGCACCGTTTTCCTCAACATTCCCCAAAATGTCGACTTTCCACACTCGGTGCAATCTTGACTTGATTATTTGCTAGGGGTTACGCCTTGAACCGATTCATCATTTGGGGTTTCTTTTGGAATCTCTTGGAAGAACGGTATTGTGTCTCTCTCTTGTTTGAATCTTTCTGGTTATTGTTCGAGTTCTTAGCCTCTTGGCTATTTTGGCCTTCTCCACTAGAGTGGAAAAATTTCTAACTTCTGCGAGCAATCGGAACCCTCACTCATCATTAAGTCCATCCTCAAAGCGTACACAACGTTCATGATCTGTTGCTACAATTGTCCGGGCATAACGGCTCGGGACGTAAAACTTCGACTTCATATGCGCCACGGTCTTACTTCCTTGGACAAGATTCAGAAATTCCTTCCTTGAGCGTCTACATAGCTCGTTCGACGTATTTTCCTTGGAAGCGGCTTTAAAAATTCCCGATTAATCGATGCGACTTGATGCCTTCTCGAGCAGTGAGCCACCACCGATCGCCTCATCTCTCAATAAGGATCTGACTCCTCTCGGTTTTGCTCAGCCGTGCATTCCATATCATCCATAATCCGTTCCACGACTTGAGCGAAGATTCACCACATTCGAGCTACACGGAGACTCCTCTGAAAACTTCGCATTATTTGCCTTAAGTCGCTCTGAAATTGACCCACGAGTTGTTGGCCCAATTCTAGTTCCAATGACCCTTTCCAAGACTCGTAGCATTGCTTGAGTCAATGCATGATCTTCTTCCATGTGATCGCGTGATCCGTTTCACTTTCAATTGACCAGTCGTCCACTTCCGACATCGATTTGGTGCTTGGTTGTAGCACCTCGGCCTCTACCACGGCCACGTCTACGCGTCCACGACCACGTCCTCTAGTGCTCATGATAGCTTGTTCGTTTATCGATTACAAGTTTTATGAATCGAAATTTTGTTTGGTGTTTATTAACGATATTTTATGAGATTTGAGATATAAAGTTGTTTTTCGCAACATATCCTATAGTCTCAATCTCTACGATTTTTCACGTCTAAAACTAGAAGTTCTAGAGTGCTCCTATGATCATATCATAGTAATCATTAAGTAGCAAATACTTACTTGACTTGTCACGGATGCTTGTGGTGCCATCTGATTTTGAATGATTTCATATAGAAATTATTTTGAACCCAAACCACAGTAGAGTTTTTGAAAGCGGCTCGATACCACTAAATGTAACACCCCAAACCCGGTCTATGCGTTGAGACTAGATTTGGTTTGTTACATGAATCGAGTTATCTTTGCAATAAGTTGAAAATTTCAATATAAATTTCAAATTTTAAAATAAATAAAAGAGTATTTGAATTTGATAAAATATTTGAAAACATTAGTTGAAAATCATTGTATTATCAAACCCTTTGAATAGTTTGTTAAAGAGTTAACTAAAATAAAATATTTATAAAAGATTTCCATATACTTGAAAACCCAAATTTATTTTAATAAAACATCATAAAATCACAACCCATAATTTAAAAAAAGTCCAAAGTTTAGTTTAAATCCCATACACATCAAATCCATAAGTTATTTATAGAGGCCTTATTACAATAATCCAAAATAGTAAAAATATACTTATTAAAAGTTCGAGTTTAAATAACCCTCTCTCGCGATATGGCCTCCACGAAGTCATCCTCGCCCAAGTCCACATCAATTTCCATTACGAGATGGAAAGAATTTAAAGGGGTGAGTTACTTAGAACTCGGTGTGTAACTCACTTACCACCATTATTGGGCAGATCATCAAGACATTATCTTTGGGCTTGAGCCCAATTCGAGAATTCAACAATATATCATGAATTAAAACAATTAATAATGCATGTAAAATGAAATTCCCAACCCATACCTAATATCCATCCGCTAACACCCCCGTACCAACCATCACACTGTGGGGATCAAGTCAATCCACCCGCCATCACACCAATTGTAGGCATTAAGCCTTTTTATAATTGTGGCATAGCCACCGAACTAGAGGCGATAAGCGATATTGTGGCGAAACCACCGAACTAGAGGCAATAAGCGATATTGTGGCGAAACCACCGAACTAGATATTTGCAATGGCTATTCTTCTCTTCATATATCCCACCCATGCAATTATACATGTACTTTAAAATATAAAATTTATTAACAATACATAACATGGTGGGTTTATCAATAACATTTCATTTGGCCCATAATTATAGCAATTTGTCTATTTAGCGGTTTAGTGGGCTTTGGCCCATTTCTTAGAACTAGAGTATTTTGGCTAAATTTTAACGAACTAGAGTATTTTGGCCCAATTTATCGAACTAGAGTATTTTGGCCCAATTTAACGAACTAGAGTATTTTGGCCCAATTTAACGAACTAGAGTATTTTGGCCCAATTTAACGAAAGCGTCCAATTTACATATTAACGAAAAATTTTCTCGAGGCGTTTTCGTAATTTTATGATTTAGACGCGTTTTACGTATTTTCGTCAAAATATCAATATTTACGTTTTACCGATCTAATCGTTTTTACGATTTACTTCATACAAATTGACATCCAGCGAGAAAATAATGAGTGTGAAGTTACACACCTCGTTCCGAAAGTACTAATCCTTCTCGCTCCTCGGCACCTAAAACATATTTTGATCCGTTAGACAACTAATTCGTAAAAATAATCTTAATCGATAATAGATCCAAAATCTTACCTCTTGATTTTGAATCACTTGATTCTTGGCTTTTCCTCGTTTATTGATTCGCTAGCATGAGAATCCACCAGCATTATAACGGCTCGAAGTTCGTACTACTTGAATAATGGACTTCCTTGGAAGATGGCCCGCAACCCGGTGGAAAATCCGGATTGCCAAACCGCTCTTCGTTTGAATGGGGATTCTGGATCCGCCCTCTTAATGTGACTAACCACCCCTTTTCTTCCCTATTTTGAGTCTTCAAGATCCAAAGGAATTTAGTTAAATCTAAAATAATAACAAATAATACTAGAGGTTTTAAAGAGATTTGATTTCCTTACCAAAATAAAACGTTTCCAACGTTTCTACAATTCTCCCGATCACTTGAGTTCCGATCTCCGTTATTGCACTAAATAATAACGAAAGAGACGTTATTAGAATGAACGTTATATCAATCCAAAAAGTCCTTCAATTCACCATTACTATTCGGCCATAGTACCTTAATAAATCGAAAATGGAAAAGAACCCTTACCTATTTTCCACGGTCGAAAGGAAAGGATTGAGAATGGTGTCTAATTGATGAAGGATTCGGCTATGTATGATCAAGGAAAAGAAAAAAAATATTTGGTTTATAGGCACAATAGCATTCGGCCAAGAGAGTGAAGATGGAGAGAATTTCGATTGAAAAGAAATAATATAAGAACGAAAGGATGATGGTGATGTTGTTGCTTGATTTCAAAGAGAAGAGAAGAAAAAAAAAATGAACTTTAGGAGCTAGTATATTCGGCCATGGCAAAAGAAAAGAGAAAAGATGATTCTTTTTGGTATGGATGATTTCGGCACAAGAAGAAAAGGCACAAAGAATTGGCTAACGAGATAAGCAAAAAGGAATAACCAAATGGTCACAAAATTTGAGCTTTACTAATGCCCTATTCGGCCAAGATGAAAGTTTGAGAGGAGAAAACAAAGAAAAATCTGCACAAGTGCAAAGAATGACCAAAGAGAAAAGAATGAGATTTTTAGCCAAACTAACAAAAATTTGGCTCCTTCCCTAAACCAAGTTGCCGTCCAGCACATGGTCAATTGGCCATGATTTCTTTCCAAATTTTCCCCTTGATAAGTGCCTTATGTTCCCCCTATCTTTCCTTAAACCTTTGATTCCATGCCATAAGTTAGTTGTTTCCTTAATCCATTGATACACTAACCAAAAATAACATGGTCAACACCTTCCTTATATGTTCCTTGCCGACACTTCTTAGTCATGAGCAGAAAATTAAAAAAATTCATTTAGGTGCTATACAAGGGATTCGAACCTCTTCCCTCTTACTAGAACCCATGCGCCAACTCCACCATGCCATATGCTCATTTTATGACACTCTTTAGCACATAATTTAGCTTAAGTCTTAATCATCTTTGTTTCACTTCAATAAATTCTCAATTAATAAATTTTATTCCTTCTTCAAATTATGCTTTACCCTCTCTAGGACTTCTATAAGCACTAAAATAAAAATAAGAGATTTTTCCTAAAAAAATCTAAACACCAATTCATGCAATTTAAATACTCGGATTTTTAGGGTGTTACATTTGTATTCTTAAAGACTCTGATGTACTAAAGACTATTTTCTGAACGAGGTATGGACACTATGAGTTTCTGGTTATGCCTTTCGGATTTACTAATACATCTGCTATTTTCATCGATTTGATAAATCGAATTTTCAGACAGTATCTGGATCAGTTTGTGGTAGTGCTTATGGATGATATTCTGATCTACTCCTTAGATGAAATCGAGCATGTTGAGCATCTGAGACTTGTGCTACAGACTTTGCGAGATAAACAGTTGTGTCGTAACCATTTTTTGATTAAACAGGAAACAACGCGGTCGACTCAGGTTTTGAAAACGAAAAAGAAGGGAGTCGCCACCAATCTTTTTTTGATGAGGTGTGATCGGGTCACCTCGTAAAATAGTTATTTTTAATCAACAGTTTGATTTATCAAAACAACGATTTTGGTCTACAAAATCCAAAAAACAAGTTTGGGAGTCGGTTACGCACAAGGAAGGGTTAGCACCCTCGATACACCCAAAATTGGTACCAAATTGATTGATCGATGTCCCTATGTCAAAAGTTGACAATTGTAAAAAGATTTTAAAAATATGATCTCTCTTTAAAAGAATATGAAAAAAAAATTGAAAGTGGATGATAAGACATTCTTGTTTTCAAGAGATAAAATGTCGTACTCGATAAGTTAGGGCACAACATTTTGGACTCTCGAAATTAAGCTTGTCTCTTGACTTTAAAATTGATTCGAGTTAGAAGGATATCCCATTATTTGACAAATGAGAAGCAGGAAATCGATATTACAAATATAGTTATAGTTATAATAATAAACTTGAGGTAAAATATGTCCAATATAATAATATAAATATAGTTGACATGCGTATCAACACGGAAATAGATAATAATAATAATAAAACAAATGAGAAAAGTAATAATAATAACGATAATAAAATAATAATAATACAAAAGGTTAGTTAAATTAACAAAAGGATGAAAATAATAATAGAGGACTAAATTGAGAAAGGAATAAAACCATAGATCTAAATTTAAAAACAAAAGGATGAAAATTAAGGGCCCAAAATAAAAAAAAAGCGGATTAAAAGCGCACAAAGAGAAGGGGGACCGTTTGGGAAATTATCCCCTAACTCCCATGCACTGCTTTTTGTGCAGGACCAAATTGGAACAGAAGAAAATACATTGGGGCAGATTTAAAAATAAGAAAAATTGGATTAGAAAGGTGAAGAAATGCGGAAGGGTCAAATGCACAAATAGACCCTTCTGCAAAAACACGCGGATCCTCTGGTCATGGGTCGGGTCATCGGGTCGGCCTCCCCAAAACGACGTCGTTTTGGCGTGCAGGAGGCCATTCAAAAGCAGCTGCTGTTCCTTGTGGCTATATAAGCCAATTTTTTAAAGAAATCATTTGTCTTCTTTGTTTTTAAAAAAAAGGGCTAACTCCTTGTCTTTGTTTTCTCTGGGAAATCGGCGAGAACCGGTAATCTTCGTGCGTAGTCATTCTCCAAACCACCGTCATGCCACCCAGCGTTCATAAAAAGGTAGGCTTTTCTCCCCTTTTTATTTTTTGATATTATATAAATATATAAACCCTTTTTAGAAGAAAATAAATAAAATAAATCTTTAAATATAGTTTCAAAAAAGAATAAAAGAGAAAAAATATAATATCAACCTTGACGCCTCTGCTCTTTTCCTTGATTCTCGTTGTATGCTCGTGTTAATCCCCTATTTTTTAGATGTTTGCAACTATTTTTGATCGAAAATTTTTTTGTATTCTCTTGATCAGAAAAAATTAAAAAAAGGTCCTCTCTTACAGATATTGAATGGCCTTTTATAGCCAAATAAAAGAAAATAAAAAGAAAAAGAAAAATACACATCATTTGTCTTTGCTATCATTATTGCTTGCTACTTTTTGCCATGCTTTGTGCTTTGTCTCCCCCTTTTCTTTTTTGCAGATGCAACTTGGGCAAGTGGATGGAAGTGCTAGTGGAGTAGTAGCACGTGGGAAGGTGGTGGAGCAGGTAGTGGCAGGCAAGTGGAGAGCGGCGGCAACATTAGGGGCTAGGGTTTTCTTTTTTTTTTTTACTGAAAATTGGTTTAAGTTTTGGGCTTATTGGGCTAGGTTAATTGGGTTTTAGTTTAATGGGTTGTGGGTTAATTGGTTTGGGTTTAATGGTTAAGTGGGTATGGGCCCGGTAAGTTTGGTATTGGGTTTTTAGTGGAGTGTAGTTTGTTTGCAATTGGGTTAAAATGGGCTTGTAAGCCCGGGCAAAATTGGGGTTGTACAAGTTGTATACAAAGTTTAGTAAATGTGAGTTGTGATTATATGAAGTCAGTTTTCTGGGCCATATTGTATCAGCATCAGGCATCAAGATTGATTCGAGTAAGGTTTCAACTATACTTGACTGGAAACCTCTAAGAAATGTCTCTGAAGTTCGAACCTTTCTAGGATTTGCTGATTATTACAGATGATTTGTGAAAGGTTTCTCCATGATTGCTACACCTATGATGAAGCTGTTACAGAAAGATGTTACGTTCGAGTGGTTAGAAAAGTTTTGACCAGTTGAAAATTCTATTGACAGAAGCTCCAATGTTAGTTCAGTCTAAATCGGGTAAAGAATTTGTCATTTATAGTGATGCATCTTTGAGTTGCCTGGGTTGTGTTTTGATGCAGGAAGGCAAAGTCATAGCATATGCCTCGAGACAGCTGAAGCCATACGAAAAGAATTATTTGACACATGATTTGGAGTTAGCAGCTATTGTGTTCGCATTAAAGATTTGGCGTCACTATCTGTTCGGTGAGAAATGTCATGTTTATTCTGATCACAAAAGTATGAAGTATTTAATGACTCAGAAATATCTGAATTTGAGCCAACGTCAATGATTAGAGTTGTTAAAAGACTACGAGCTAGTGATTGACTATCATCCGGGAAAGGCTAATGTTGTTGCTGATGCTTTAAGTAGAAAATCATTACTTACTTTGTGTGAAATGAATGCATATATGGTAATATCTAATGATGGTTCGATAATAGAAGAATTAAAAGCAAGACTGTTATTTGTTCAACAAATTTGTTATGCCCAGAAAGTTGATAATGATTTGTTAGCAAATCGATCTCAGTGTGAAACAAATGTTGAATCTGAATTTTGAGTAGATGAAAATGTCTGAAACCGAATATGTGTTTTGAAGAATTTAGAGTTGATTCAGATGATTTTGAATGAAGCTCACAGCAGTAGGTTATCTGTTCATCCGGGTAGTATGAAAATGTATAATGATTTGAAACTGTTCTATTAGTGGCCTAGTATGAAACGAGACATATCTGATTTGGTTTTGAAATGCCTAGTTTGTCAGCAAGTGAAAGCCGAACATCAAGTACCTTCTAGGTTACTTTAGCCAATTGTGATACCCGAGTGGAAATGGGACAGAGTCATGATGGATTTTGTATCTGGTCTACCATTGACACCGAGCAAGAAAGATGCAATCTAGGTTATTGTGGATAGATAGACCAAATCTGCTCATTTTGTTCCAAAACCGAGGTTCACATCGCGATTTTGGAAGAAACTGCAAGATGTTTTAGGTACGAAACTACATTTTAGCACAGCTTTCCATCCGCAAATAGATGGTCAGTCCGAACGAATCATTCAAATACTTGAGGATACGTTAAGATGTTGCATCCTTGAGTTCAAAGTGAAAATAAGATACACGGGGTTGACTTGATCAAAGAAACTGAACAGAAAGTGATAGTGATTTGAGATAGCTTGAAAGCTATATCAGATAGTCAAAAGTCATCCACAGATTTGGAAGGTAAGGATATTGAGTCTAATATCAGAGATCAAGTATTTTTGAAAGTTTCACCCTGGAAGAAAATACCCAGATACGGTGGTAAAGGGAAGTCAAGTCCGAGATTTATTGGACCATATGATATCATAGAGCGTTATCCAAACCTATTCAGCGGTAAAATTTTCGGGGACGAAAATCCCTAAGTGGGGGAGAGTTGTAACAGCCTAATTTTGACCCTTATCAGAAAAGTGGTTTCGTGACCACAAATCTGAGTCCAAAAATATTTTAAAATTATTTTCAGTGTTTATTATGTGTGAATTTGCTTATGTTAAATTTTTGTGTTTTAATTTTGTCGTTTAAGTGTCCGATTAAATAAAAGGACTTAATTGCATAAAATGTGAAATTTGCTAATTGATGTGTAAGTGCTAACTTGCTAATGGCTTTTTAATATTAGGTCCTTAAAGGGAAAATAGCCCATTTTAGCTATAATGAACGGCATATGGTCTAAAATGACCTTAATTTATATGTTAAAATTATTAAATATAAAAGGATAAATAAGTAATATAATAATAAGTTAATATATATTAAAAGATAACAAATTAAAAGCCATGTTCTCATTTTTTTTCATCACCGAATAGAGAAAAGAAAAAGAAAATAGAAAAGTTTAAGGCATTTGACACCTATTTAGCTTGATTAAGGTATGTTTCGGTTTCATTTTTTGATAATTTTTACGTTTTTGAGATCGTTGCTAAGAGATGTACAAAACTCATGTCTTAATTTTTGTTTGTGATGATGATTTTTTATTTTTTCCATGGATGATACCTTGTGGTTTTTGTTGTTTGATGATGAAAAATGAAATATATGTGTTAGATTTACAAGTTTTGTCTTTGATTTGAGTAATTTGGACTAAATTGCAAAAATAAAGTCTTTAGGGACTAAAATGTGAAATAAATGAAATGTATGGACTTGTGTGAGGACTAGGAAGGTTCAGCCCTTGTATGGTGTAGTCAAATTTTTTGTATTTTGGGTTTTGTGCAAAAAGGATAAAATTGTAAAAAGTGTGAAATGTTAGGGGCAAAATTGTAATTTATCCATTTATGTGTTTTTAGGCTAAATTGAATGTAATGGTGTTTAAATAAGCTTAATTTGAATATGTTTAGATCAAGAATTAAAAAATTTGGATTTGGATCGGGGAAAGACAAAAGTGGTCGAATAGCTGATTTAACAGTCAACGACATTCGAGGTAAGTCAATAAGCATTTAAATGTTGATATAACTATGGATATGTATTTGTTATGTATCAAAATGAATTATTTGAATTTATTTATGCTTTGCCCGAATGTAGGTATTGTGATTTGGCTAACTTTCGAGCTTGATTCGACTGAGATTCGACGTCCGTAAGCCCCGTACGAACTTTAGGAATAGATAGGATACATATGTCATGACATAGGATATCCGATATGTGTTTTCGTGTAAGACCACGTCTGGGATGTTGGCATCGATTTGTGATTACGTGTAAGACCATGTATGGGACATTGGTGATCGTGTCAAACAGTCGAGTTTTAATATTTATAAAAAGAATGATCGAACCTGTAAACTAACTATGACAACGATAGAGGCAAGTGCACCTATCGAACAGTAGTATAATTTAGGCAAGAATATCTTATAGAACCCAAAGGAACCTAAAAGTACTACTACTCACTTTCTCTCTATTATTTAGCCTAAAATATGGAGTGATTGGTTTATGAAACTAATGAAAAACTAAACTAGATGCAAAGAAAAAAGAATGAATTGGAGAAAGACTTGATGAAAACTCAGTTGATGAAGACGATACCCTCAAGAAGAATCCACCTATGACTTCACTTATTATTTATTCCCCAAACCATATGATTTCTTTACTTAGCTTGATCCATGAGACTCCCTAACCTATATTAAACTCTCTCTCGAGGCGAATAATGTCTAACCTTAGGTTAATTAGGGAAACTCTCGTTCTATTATAATAAACCCCTAAGGAAGCAGTGAATCGATCAATGGATTCCCATATTAGGTTTCACCCTAATCCAGAAAAATCTCGTAACCCTATCTCTAGGCACCCGATCAACTCCGCTCAATTATGCTAGATCTATTCTTAGGTAGGGTCTTTCCTCCTCCACCTAAGCATATCAGATTAAATTAAGCAACATAATTAAGAACAAACTAAATACTTATCATATAATTTAGAAATCAAATAACAAAATCCATTATAGGTTTCATCCCCTTCAGGTATCTGAAGGGTTTAGTTCATAACTAAATAAGAAAACATCTCAAGAGAAAAGATAAAACAAAACATAAGAAATCCCTAAAACTCCTTAAAGGAATTGAAGGAGAGATCCTCCGTCTTGAATGGAGCTCTGGCTTCTTGAGATGGATCAACTGGCTATCTTCGAGTAATTCCCTAAATAAAAGCTCTGGCAGAAAACTCTGCCTCCTGTTTTGGCTTGTGCTGAACTCCCTTTTTAGTTGCTACCTTGGGTGTTTATATAGGCTTTGAGATGCTTTACTTGGCTCCTAAGTGTCCTAATTCAAGTAGAATTCCTCCTAGGATGTTTAAGTAGACTTAGGAATTTGTTTCTTTGCCTCCAAGCATCAAATCCGAGTGAAATTGCTCTTTCCCGCGGCAGGGGCACGCCCATGGCACACGCCCATTTAAGCATCTTCAGGCCGTGTCTCGATTCTGTCAATTGGGGCACGGCCGTGTAAATTGTGGCATGGCCGTGTGAAGTAAATGGCAATGCACGACCGTGTGGCTTGAAGTCCAGGCCGTGTCGATTTCTTTGGTTGCCCAATTTGGTCCGTTTTAAGCCCATTTTACGTTCTTTTTATCTTTAGGTGCTTTCCTGAGCGTAAGACATGAAAAGAAAGGATTAAGAGCACCTTTTTACATAAATCAGGGATAAATCATCCAAAAGCATGCTAAATGTGGGATTAAAATATGTTACTTTTACGGTTTATCAAATACCCCTACACTTAAGCTTTTGCTTGTCCTCAAGCAAAATTCTCAACTTACAATTAAAATGAACTTTCCATAATTCATAATTCCTATAGAAAATGCCTCATCATAATTCATAGATAATTTATACATGGATAATTCAACTTAAAGAGTCCCAAAGATTCAATTACGATAAGTCATACCTTTGTAGTACGAAAACATAGGTGTCTCCCCTTATCTAAGTAATTCCCTTTAATTCAAAATCGACAAGGATTGACATCCTCACAAAAGATTCACTCAAATCACTCAAAGTGTTTAAGGTTCAAGAATAAGCACTCTAAGTCAAACCTGAAAAGTTAATCCCATAGGCTTGCCTGAAAATTAAATTCCACCACTGTATATGAGATGATACACAGATCAAAAGGTCGTTATTAGGGTTGTAACGGGGCTAGGGTTAAAGGTATGGATACAGGTTGAATTAGAAGGTTAGAATCGAGATTGACTTGACAAATTACCTAACTAGAAACACTGAAATAAATATGAATATTTACTTCGAATGAAAACTAATAATACCACCATTAATAATTATTGTATAATAAAGAGTATTTCCATCACTTGAAATTTGATAATACTTGAATACAAGATTTTTCTTCAACAATTGGAGTTTAAATGCTCAAAGTTTTTTTTTTCTTTAAGAACAAACTAAGATATTACATCATAAATGATAAATGTAACTACTGAACCAATATAATTTGGTAACTTAATCAAATCAAACCTCGATTAAAGGGTAGTCAAAAGAAAGGGTGATAACAAATACAAAGGGGTTTTGGGTTAATATTAGTGGGTAAGTCAATAAAAAGGTTGTTAGGATTCAACGGGGTTCACTAGGGGTTAGTTTGTGAAGGTAGGCTTTTTATGGAGTAAGTGGGTTAAATCCTAGGTGGCTTTATCATCTTTGTATATCAAATCAAAAGTGTGGTCTTGACATGTATAAATGAGGCAAGTTCTAGAATAATAGTTCAAAGTTGACACACTCATAATCAATAAAGTGAGCACGAAAAAGAATATATGCTCTAGAAGGCTCAAAATCTCACAAAAATTATGGGTGTTTTTGACCTCAATCCCTGTAAATTTAAAACTTCAAAGAATACTCAAATGCAGTTCAACAACCTATTAATTTTTAATTTTTAGAAAGTAGACTTATCATGCTCAATTCTCTAGTATCCTTCAGATTTAAGCATCAATGCACAATTGACTCTGACTTACTCTAAAACATATCAATAAAAATCATACATCATAAGAAATTTCATCCTAATTAGTAATATGAGAAAATACTTTTGAACAAGACTAAATTCAGGATTTTGAGAATAATGCAAAAAGTCGGTACTTTTACCCCCACACTTAAGATGTACATTGCCCTCAATGTACAAAGATAGATAAACAATTATGTAATAATAAAATCAAAGAGAAGGGAGAAGTAACACTTCCTAAATTTTGGATGAAGTCTATGAAAAGAAACAGGATAAGATTGGAGGTGAGCGTGGGAAGCGTCTCGAACTGTTTGAAATTGAATCCTCAAGTAGTCGACTTGGTTTTATTGTATCTTAAGCTAAATCTAAATATCATAAAGAATAAAAAGAAGAAAATAAAATGAAATAAAGTAAAAAATAATGATAAAATAAAATAAAAACAAAAATAAATAATGGAAAATGAAAGACAACTAGAAAAAGGGGGAATGAGGTTTAAATAGAGATGTAGCCCGTGTTTTGGGATTTTGAATTTTGAACACATTCAGGGTGTTCGGGCATGGTCGTGGGTGTCTTGACACGCCCGTGTCTTTCTTCACACGGTCATTCAATACGGGCGTGCTCCTCCCGTGTTTGATAAGTCAGAATGTTGGCACGGTTGAAAGGCACGGCCGTGTTTAGCCCGTGCTTGACAAGTTAGTAACCTCGCACGGGGCGTCGGCACGGGCGTGGACTAGTATCGCAGCCCATGTTGGAGAAAGAAGTTTATTCTCTGTTTGTGCACGGCCAACGGCATGCCCATGGTTCAGCCCCTAGCTTCCACACGGCCACGGGCACGCCCGTGTCCAGGGTCGTGTGGCCTAGAAATCTGCTCTTTGGTTAGTTTACGATTAGGTGCTAAAATAAAAGAAAATAAAAATAAAAATAAAATAAAAATGTAAAAATGGGGTTAGTGCTCGGGTTGCCTCCCGAGAAGTGCTCGTTATAGTCTTAGCTAGACTTTACCTCTCATTCATTATGGTCATGGTGGTTTGAGGAGGTGGAAATCCTTTCTCATTCGATCAACTCGGTTATGGATATAAAGTGTAAGTCGAGTAATGTTTACCTCAAAAGTGTTGAATTTAGGATTGCTTACCTCATTTGTCTGTAGTATAGGAAGACATTAAGTACCTCAAAAGTGATTTCTTCGTTTGCCTTGAGTTACGAATTGGTGATTCGAGGTCTTCCTTATTCAACAATACCTGATCCTCTATTTTGATGTGATTTGTTCTTCCTATCAGCTCGTTTGGGGGCTCCTTCGGTTTCACTTCATGCGGTTCCTGTTCCTCTTTGATTTGTGTTTCCTGCTCTTTTAGTTTGTCAACCCTGAGGCTTTGTTCCTTATGTATTTCTTCTTTGTTGGTACGAGGTCTAGGATCTAGCTCATCTAAGTGATTTTGTGATGCTTCCTGTAAAGAAGGTTGAACCAAATGATTATCAATAGAATTAATGTTCGTACCTTTATTACTCGATGTCCTAGCTGAGTTAAGAGCTTGAAGAGTGATTGTTTCCTCGTCTACACGAAGTGTGAGTTCACTGAATTCTTCACCTGCGTGGTCTTTCTTTATTGCATCGGGATATGGCATACGAGGTTGGTACTTTGTAATTTTCGATTTTGGTAAATCATAGTACACCTCAACCTTACCTTTTCTTACCACAAGTTCTTCCCTTGGGTTTGGATCCACTGACAATTCACTGTTATGAGCTTGTACGGCTTGGGGGCCATGATTCAACTCAAGTTTGTAGCCTTGTGGTGTTTTCTATGGTGAACGTTGAACAATTTGATTATCAACTGAATTTTCTTTCTCACCTTCATCACTTGATGTCCTGGCCGAGTCAAAAGCTTGTAGATTGATTGATTCGTCACCTACATGAAGAATGAGTTCTCCTGTACCAACATCAATTTTAGTCCTGGCAGTTGCTAGAAAGGGTTTTCATAAAATTAAAGGAATCGTGTTGTCCTCATCCATGTCTAAAACAACAAAATCTACTAGGAATATGAATTTATCAATTTTGATTAGAACATTTTCTATTATACCCCTAGGAATTTTGATAGTCAGTTAATTGAATGCTCATCCTAGTTTGTCTGGGTTTCCCTAGACCTAGTTGTTTAAACATTTTATAAGGCATAACATTAATGCTTGATTCTAAATCAACTAAAGCATTATCAATAGATAAGCTACCAATTAAACATGGAATTATAAAACTCCCTGTGTCTTTTTGCTTACGTGGTAGTACATTACGTAACATTCTTTGAGCATCTTTGCATTTAATTCCATGTGGTGCTCCTCGTCTAATTTGCGTTTGTTTGTCAAGAGCTGTCTTAAAGATTTCCTCGAGTTTAGTGTCTGAAAAAGAGCTTCAAGAAGAGGTAAGTTAATATGTAATTTCTTTAAGAGTTTAAGAAACTTATCGAACTGTTCCTCTAAATCTTCTCTTTTCATTATTTCTGGATAAGGTATGCGAGGTTGGTACTCCTTGATTACCGATTTCGACTTTTCTTGTGTTACCTCTACCTTACCTTCATCTACCTTGGCTTTTTGTATTGGAATGGGTTCATCTAACCTCTTACTGGCATGAGCTGTGATAGCTTTATTTTGCTCCTTTGGATTAATCTCAGTGTTACTAGGTAGACGTCCTTGCAGTAGTTCCGACATCAACTTTGCGAGTTGTTCGACTGCATTTGTGCCTGCCTTAACTGACTTAGTAAGTTCCCCGAATCTCGTTGCTTTTACTTGTTTTCTTAGTTTTTTGAAGATGGTTTTCTGTGTTTGCCATGAATTTTTAGTATCTCTTCAAGATTCGGCTCCTCTTCTTGTTGGTGAGGTGGCTGTTGAAAATCTGGAGGAGATTTCGATCTTTGGCTATGTTGATCATTCCACGAGAAATTGGGATGGTACTTCCAACCTACATTGTAAGTGTCACTATAAAAATTATTTTGATATCAAGAATAATTACCTGTATAGTGAGCTTGCTCGTTTTCCATGCCATATCCGTAGGGTGGATACTCAGGATTCGCCACACCTCTTAGATTTAAATCATATTGTATTTCTAGATGTACCTGCGAGGGACTATACCAATCGTCAATTTTTTTATTCATCATCTCCAACTGATTAGATAACCAGGTGACTACGTCGAGGTTGAAAACACTGGTTGCTTTAGTAAGAATTGCCCCCATGCCTTACCACTGATAATTATTCAGTGCCATCTTTTCCATAGACTAAAATTTTCTGCCAAAAGCAAAATAGAGGAAAAAATTAGCAAAGTAATAATAATAATAATAATAATAATAATAATAAAAAATAAAAAATTGGCTAAAGTAATAGAAATAGAGCTTTCTTAAACTTAATCGTGTCAAACAGTCGAGTTTTAATATTTATAAAAAGAATGATTGAACCTGTAGACTAACTATGACAACGATAGAGGCAAGTGCACCTATCGAACAGTAGTATAGTTTAGGCAAGAATATCTTATCGAACCCAAAAGAACCTAAAAGTACTACTACTCACTTTCTTTCTATTATTTAGCCTAAAATATGGAGTGATTGGTTTATGAAACTAATGAAAAAACTAAACTAGATGCAAAGAAAAAAGAATGAATTGGAGAAAAACTTGAGGAAAACTCAGTTGATGAAGATGATACCCTCAAGAAGAATCCACCTATGACTTCACTTATTATTTATTCCCCAAACCATATGATTTCTTTACTTAGCTTGATCCGTGAGACTCCCTAACCTATATTAAACCCTCTCTCGAGGCGAATAATGTCTAACCTTAGGTTAATTAGTGGAACTCTCGTTCTCTTATAATAACCCCTAAGGAAGCAATAAATCGATCAATGGATTCCCATATTAGGTTTCACCTAATCCCAAAAATCTCGTAACCTATCTCTAGGCGCCGATCAACTCCGCTCAATTATGCTAGATCTATTCTTAGGTAGGTCTTTTCCTCCTCCACCTAAGCACATTAGATTAAATTAAGCAACATAATTAAGAACAAACTAAGTACTTATCATATAATTTAGAAATCAAATAACAAAATCCATTATAGGTTTCATCCCTTTCATGTAATCAAGGGTTTAGTTCATAACTAAATAAGAAAACATCTCAAGAGAAAAGATAAAACAAAACATAAGAAATCCCTAAAACTCCCTAAAGGAATTGAAAGAGAGATCCTCCGTCTTGAATGGAGCTCCGGCTTTTTGAGATGGATCAACTGGCTATCTTCGAGTAATTCCCTGAATAAAAGCTCTGGCAAAAACTCGCATCTGTTTGACCTGCTGAACTCCCTTTTTAGTTGCTACCTTGGGTATTTATATAGGCTTTGAGATGCTTTACTTGGCTACTAAGTATCCTAATTCAAGTAGAATTCCTCCTAGGATGTTTAAGTAGACATAGGAATGTGTTTCTTTGCCTCCAAGCATCCAAATCCAAGTGAAATTGCTCTTTCCCGCGGCAGGGGCACGCCCATGTCACACACCCGTGTAAGTCGTCTTCAGGCCGTGTCTCAATTCTATCGATTGGGGCACGGTCGTGTAAATCATGGCATGGCCGTGTGAAGTAAATGGCAAGGCACGGCCATATGGCTTGAAGTCCAGGCCATGTCGATTTCTTGTATTGGCCCAATTTGGTCCATTTTAAGCCTATTTTACGTTCTTTTTATCCTTAGGTGCTTTCCTGAGCATAAGACATGAAAAGAAAGGATTAAGAGCACCTTTTTACATAAATCAGTGATAAATCATCCAAAAGCATACTAAATGTGGGATTAAAATATGTTACTTTTAACGTTTATCAATTGGCATTGTATTTTATTCGTGTAAGACCCTGTCTGGGACAGTGGCATCGATATGTGATTACATGTAAGACCACGTCTGGGACGTTGTCATTGTATGGGCATCCGACTATCCGCATATCTTTTTTAATTCCGAATGGTTCAACGGCATGTGTAAGTGACGACCAATGTGATATTTGAACTAAAAGAACTCAAGTACGTATATAAACTGTGTTAAGAAATGAAAGGTAAGTTATATATTTATTTCATTGAACAGAGGTTAATGTGTAAATAGGTGAACTATGTATAAGTTTTCTACTATGTGTATTTGGCCAAAGGGTATATTGTGTGAAATTGATATTAAAATTTGAGTATTTATTTGTGATTATGTATAATTTATTATTTGATATAACCTTGTATATTTGATTTTGCTAAGTTGGTTGATATTACTTTGCTATTGACTTATTAAGCTTAAATAGCTAACTTTGTGTTTCTCTATCTATTTCTATTTTATAGATTTTGGATATGTTACGAGCTCGGGGATCGTCAACAAGACTATCACACTATCAACAGCTTTTTTTGGTATTTTGGCTATGTTAATTATGAACATATGGCATGTATAGCATAGAAAAAGGTTGAATATGAATTAAGTACCTATGTATGTAATTAATAGCCATGCGAAAATGGCTTATCCTCTTTTGATTGATTTGCTATATTTGATGATGGTTTGCAATGGTTGTTGTGAATGGGTTTATACATATGCATATTTGGTTAAGTATATGTTTCATAATAGGTAAGCTTGTGTTATGTTTTAAAACTAGACATATTGAACTTGGATATGTGATTATTAGTGTACATTGGTTATGTTTGGTATAATGAATCGAATTAGTTAAAATGTGGACTTGAACCGAATTTAAACTTGGATATTTTGGCTATGGGTAAGTGATGATATTAGGGATATGTTGAATTCGATTAAGTGTTATGTAATTTTATATTTGTTGTTCATTGTGTAAAGTTTGATTTACTTACTAAATGAACTATGGTTGAGTGTGTCTTTGTATGCATATATATAAATCAATTGAATGATGTTAAATAAATTGTATATATAATAAGTATTAGTAATTATGTAAATTAGTAAGATGTGATTTGGTTTTGATATATATAAATATATATTTATATATGTTTGAATTTAACAAATAGGTATGTGGTCATATTGATCAAGTCTTTGATTTGGAATTTAAATGATCATGTTAGATATATATGTATTCGCAATGTTGTGAAATTTGGATAGATGTTTAAATATAATACAAATTTAGTTCTAGTAATTTGGTTATGATATTTGTATTTGTATGTGGTATTTGTGGGATGTAAATTTTAGTTATGTGAAAGGTAATAGATGTGTTTCAAGATTAAATTTTAAATATGATGTAATGAGATAGAAATTGAATAAAGTATTATGTATGTATTTTCATATATTAGGCTATGCTTAATTGAACTATTGGTATACTTTATTGAGGATTTATTTATGCTTAGTCATGGATTCTATAAGTATGTGATTTTTAAATTTGGAATATATTTGGAGTTAAGTTTTAAATTGTAAATTAAATGAATGATGATTATAATTGAAGTTGTTTGTATGGAAGATTATATGATTGGTCAAATGTGTATTTGTGATTACTTGAGTGATTTGACATGTATATATATATCGGCTTATTGATTAGTAAGTGATTTGATTAAAATTCTTGATAGTCATTTGTACTTAAAATGATTCAAATAATATGATTACATATGCATATATTAAGTAATAAAAGAAATAGTGTATTGTTTTGAAATGGTGCAGTTTGAACATACTTGCTTAAAATATTTGAATGTTGATAATGATATGTTCTTTATAGGATAGTTGTTAGATAATGGAAAAATGATTATTATGTTATATAAGATTTTTTTTTTGTGTGTATTAGTTTTGTATGGTAATATAATTAGGTGTATCATTTGTCTTCTTAAATGATCGATATGTATAATAGATTATATAAGTTGTTTAACATGATATTTGATTATCATATAGAATGAGTAACTAAACACGTGGTTTATTTGTTTAATGATATGTATTAAAATGAATAAGCCTAAGTTGAGTTTGATATTTGTTTAATAAATTAAATATTGAATGCTAAGTATGTGAATATGATTTGTTAAATAAAAGAAAAGAAAATATATTCCTATTCTGAGTGATGTCTTATTCGGTAATGCCTCGTAACCCTAATTCGACGATGAATACGGGTTAGGGGTGTTACAACAACTCCTACACGATACTCGGTTAGTGGATGTGACACGCACATCGGTGGGTCGATGTTTGATGCTAGAAATATGTATTGGGGAATGGCATCAACTTCTAGTGGTTGGCAATCCACATCTGATTGGGACATTACGAAACATCTACAAGAAGGGATGATGTACTCCCTACGACATCCACCGCAAGGGACCTCATACGTAGCTGATCATGATGGGTTGGATGATGTGTCCGATGTGGATCCACCTCGAAAGCTCGACCCTGATGGTGCAGAAGTTACATTATTTTCTGAACTGGAGCTTGTTCTATCCAAACCTAAAGACGTTGAAAGGGGTTCAGATGAAGAAGAAGAAGAACCCCGATTCAGGGCATACTCGCCTCCAGCCCATATGCATAATGTCGACATATCGGCAGATGATACGTTAGAGTTTCCAGAGCTACCATATAGAACGTGTGACTGTACAAGTTCGTCATTCGATTCAGGTGATTTGGAAGTTGTAAGGAGTTTTCTAGTAAGGATAGTTTTCTTGGTACTTTGAAACAATATAGCATCAATCACGAGGTTAACTACAACGTGGTTAAATCCAAATCTGAGAAGTTCGAGGCCAAGTGTGTAGTGCAAGATGATACATGTTCATGAATCATGGCTTCTCTTAGGAAAAAGACAGGCTTGTGGGAGATAAAAAAAATACAAAGGTCCACATACCTGTGTTGCCTGTACAGTATCACTGGGTGTTTAGGGTTTTGGATAGTAATATTATTACTTAATGTTGCATTATTTAACGTACTTCATTGACAGGTGTTTCATAAGATCACCCTAAGATAGATTCAGGCATAATAGCTACCTTAATACTACCAATGTTGAAGGCAGATCCCAAGACTTCTATGTCATGCATAATTGCCAGTATTCGTAGCCAATTGAGGTATACGCCCTCTTACTGCAAGGCTTGGATAGCTACGTAAAAGGCATTGGAAAAGATGCATAGTGGGTGGGATGCTTCATATAATGAGGTTTGGCAGTGGTGTCAGGTGCTGGAGAGGTACGTCTCAGGTTGTATAATAGACTTTAAAACGGTCCCTGCGTACTACAACGACTGATTGCTCCGTGGATGCCAAGTGTTCAAACGTTTGTTCTAGAGATTTAAGAAATGTCGGGATGCATTTGTGTACTGCAAGCCATTGGTACAAATTGATGGTACATTTATGTATGGTAGATATACCCATTGGCTATTTCTAGCTATGGCACAGGATGACATTAAGAGAATCCTTCCAATTGCATTTGCAATAACACCAGGGGAGTCAGCTGATGACTAGGATTTCTTTCTTTCTAGGTTAAGGAGGCATGTATGCCTCCAACCTGATATCTGCGTTATATCAGATCGGGGCACTAGAATACTAGCCACAATTGATCGACATGGAAGCCTATGGGATCGCACACACCATCGGTATTGTCTAAGGCTCATTGAGTCCAACTACTACGAGTAATATCGGTCAACGACTGAACAAAAGCAAGTGTCCAACATGGGTATTTAATCTCTATTAATAGACTTTTGGTTATAATATTCAATTTAATCTGAATGAAATATTGGTATGTAATTTTCGCTATGAACTTATATTGGCAGGGTACGAGATCAATAAGGACCGATTTCATGAGATGTTGGAGATTTTTTGTTCAGTTAATGATAAAGGCATAGACTACCTCTGTAACATACCTTTGGAATAGTGGACACAAGCATACGAAGGGGACCTACGATATGGTCATATGACCACAAACCTGGCTGAATGCATAAAGTCTATTCTAAAAGGAACGAGCATTTTTGATAACCTCGGTTGTGCGAGAGACATATTTATTTTGGTAGAACTATTTCCAAAGCAAGCGTGATTTATAAAGGCCAAATGTAGGGAAGCCATGTATGGTCCCGAAAGGTATTACAAGAAATTAACAAGGCAAAGCGGGGCCAACACCATGCACACAGTGTGTCACGATCGCGACAGCCTATGGTTGCGTGTGACGGAGTTTGACAAACTGTAATATTCGAGAATTAGGGCTTGTGCATTTTGCTTATATATGTGGAAGCATGTCTGTGTGTATGTGGAATGTTTTTATGAATTTTGTGAACCTTAGTGTGTAGGTGAATGCCTTAAGAATTATTTGATTTTAAATTTCAAAGAGGGAGCTAAGCCTGATAGGCCTTAAGAAAATGAGTAGGGGAAAGATGACACAAAAATAGGCTTGTTTAAGTGGCATGAAGGTGCCACTTAGGGCCTTAGAGTGTGATGCCACAAGCAGGGTGCAAGGGCCTAGGTTCGAGTCACAAGGGAAGCAAATAAAAGTTTTATTTTGCAGCAAGGAGACACAGAGGGGGACGGCATGGGGAGACTAGATGGATGAGTTTAAGATGTGATCTAATCCTTTTAAAATTTCGGCTAAGGTAGGAGATAATTATGGATTTGTTTTAATTATTTTGAATAAGTAAAGAAGAGAAAATAGGGATTGGATAGAGAGAGGAGGAGTTGGTAGGCCAAAGGAGTCTTTGGTGTCAAACAAATTGGCTAGGTGGGTAAAGGAGGTGTAGCGAAACTTCATTAGGGGTTAAGAGCATTTTGGGTTCTTTTCTTTCTCTAGTAAGTGTGTCAAATTTCTTCTCTTCTCATTTTTCTCATTTGTGCCTAAAAATTTCCAAAGAATCCAACTTGTGTTCTTTTGCTCTTCTTCTTTTGTTTTTGCTACTCACTTCCAAAAGCCGAAATCTTCTTCTATCTATTTCACCTTTACCGTAACATCTTTAACCCAAATCACCCTATTGCTGAATCTCTTTGCACTCTATTCTCTTCTTCTTCCACAATTTTCCAAAAGTCGAAACTTAGTAGGCAACATCTAGTCTATAGCCGAAAAGCTCTGTGGGTTCAAGTAAGGGTGTTGTCGATTTCAATATTAAGGGTAAGGATTTTATTGTCATCGTTTTATTCCTTTTCTTAAAGCTGAAATCAAGATTCTAATGCCATTTATGTCTCTTGGCCAAAACTATAAAGGAGGTTTCGGGATTTGTCTATAGTCGACTATAAGGAGGAGATCTTCAGGATCTCAATATCTAAGGTAAGGCATGTATTCGGCCAAGGGCCATTCATTGTGATTAAATGTTAGAATTGGATCTAACACATGCCATAGTAATTTCAACAGATACCCAATCAAGTAGCAATTTCGGGATTCAAATCCACAAGGTAAGTGACTATGTACATTCGACCAAGGCCTATTTAGTGACTTAGATCTATTTCTTATTTATTCAAAAGCCGAGAACTAATCTGTGAAGTGATTTAGTGCTAGCCGATTGAAAGGAGGAAACAGTACAAAGTTTCGGGATTTGATTAGTAGTCAAATCGGCAACAAGGTAAGATTTTGGTTGCGATAATCCTTCGGGATTTGATCATTTGGCCGAATGGCCTTTAGCTAAAATGGTTAGTGTTGGCCGAATGTGGAACTTGAGATCTAGAGGATTAGATCGGGACTTTCGGGATTTCAGTGAACTCACTAAGTAAATCAGGTGTGTAACCCACATTAAATCTTAATAGATTTATGGATTTAATTTAATATATGTGTTAATAAGAATGTGAAAGATATGGCTTAAGGTACCATTCAATGGTACGGCATATTTAGGTACGTTATCCTCTAAAACTATGTTAACAATGTTATGAATACCTGTTATGACACATATGTGAATATGGGTAAGAATGTGAAATAAAGAATGTGGCATAATCTTTGCATGAGTTGTATGACATGGGGCACATGGGTGATTATGAAAGGGGAAGTGATTTGGCGGTTTTATACCACAATATCTGAATGTGGTGACTTATGTCACAAAATATTATCTGGTGGCTATGCCACGAAATTATAAGGGCGATGTGCAAGTCGTCTGCAGCGACTGCCTTCAATGATGTGTAGAGGATGGAGGGTCGACTTAGTAGTCCCCACGGTGTGATGGTTGGTACGGGTGATGTGTAGCGGATGGTAATCTAGGTTTGGGTTCGGGAATGCATCATTACTTATATTTGCTATCTGTACATGTTTGAACTGATATGCCTAAATTTGTTGGGACTTAGTGTTGGCTGTTACACACTGAGTCTATTTGACTCACCCCGTTGTGGGATATTTTTTTCAGGTGACACTCAGTAATGGACCGAGTCGGCAGGAGCTCAGTGGTGGCCATGCTCAGCTCAGAGACTATTTTATTTTTATTAGTTTTTAATATTTAAGTTTTGGATTTATTTCGGGGTTCCTTTGATGTAATAAGGCCACTAGTATGAAACTGTTTATGCATGCATTTTAAATTATTTTAGTAGGGTACGATTTTTATCAATTTAAAGTTTAAGTAACTTTTCTTAAAAAAAATAAATGTTAAATGTTTTGATACCTAATCAACACCGTTTTAAATTTGAACCCAACACAAATCAAATGATCTTCAAAAACACATAATCTTTTCCAAAGTTGAAAAAGAATTGAACTGTTTTACTCAAGGAACATACCAGATCCGGTCAAGACTCGTAGGTTGGGGTTGGGGTTGGGGTGTTTCAATTTGGTATCAGAGCCCGGTTCAAAACTCGGCCTTGAGGGCTTTTAGGGCCCAAAACATTTTCTTTCTTTTGAAATGGGATTTTCCTAAGAAATGAGCGGGTTTTCTAGCATGGCTTTGAGTCTCGGCCCAAGTCCACCGGTAAGTACCCTAACTCTTCTGTGAATTGTATGTGGGAAATCATAGGGATGTAGATTAGTAAATTAGGAAATAATAAACCCTAGGATTAGTCTACTTCAACACCAAGATACATAAAACCTAAAGTCAACCAAACAAACCTGTGTCTGAGTCGCCGAGTTAAAGGTGTGGCAACTGTTGTGCGCATGTCTAGGATTGGATTCAGTGGGAGCTTGGTATTTAAGCAGTCCTAGTGACTCTCCTCCTCACCGCTCAAGTCCTACCTGGTGCGTAGTGACGGTTCACCTTAGCCAAGAGGACTTAAACACAGGCTAAACCCAATAATTAAAACCCAAAAGGGACCATCACCTTGTTTTGTGAAACTCAAAATTCAAACCATGATTTTAAAATTCCAAGTACCCTTGTTTAATAAAAAAAGAAGAAAATGACCAAAATACCCTTGATTTGTAAATTGACCAAATTACCCCTAACCTGTACAAATGACCAAAATACCCTCAGTATGGAAAGTTATCGAAATACCTACAAATTAAAAATTTCCAAAAATACCCTTATTTTGAAAGTCACTAGGAACCATATTTTGTGAAAAATTATCAAAATGCCCCTAGTTTGAAAAATTACAAAAATACCCTCAGTTTATAAAATTACCATTTTACCCTTGGAATTTTCTTACCAAGTGTTTCAATTTTGTAAAAATACCAAAAATCTCTACTTTGTGAAATTTTCAAATACCCTAATTTGGAAAATTACCAAAATACCCCTATAGGATAAAAATTTTAAAAATACCCCTAGGTAGTGGAAAACAACAAAAATAACAACTACAACACATTTACGTAATGACGCAAGTTCATGATTGTTGAATGAATTTGAGGCGTAATGCGTGTATGAATTGAAAGAACTACTCCTTAGAACTATTAAACATAAGACTGCATTCGTGATAAATCGGTGGAACAAAACTAATTCATAAAATTCTTTAATCGGATAAAAGCGATTGAAGCATGAATTCTAGGGGCGTGGTTGTAACGCGTGCGTGGCCGTGGTAGAGGTCGAATGACCGTGTCGAAGCCCGTTAGGTCAGGACAAGGGTCCGAAAGTGAAATGCCACTACCACCAGCCGCTGATATGGAATATCAGGATCAGACGGGGGATGATGCAGTATCACAGGCGATGCTGCGAGTTTTGGAAAGGGTGGCTGGAGTAGGTGGAGGCATGGGAGCTCAAAAGTCGGTTGAGCGACCTCGAGCTAATGGAGCTGAATTCTTCTGTGGAGTATCTGGCGTGGCACCCAATACGGCTGAGTATCGGTTAGAGGCGACGGAGCGAATTATGGATGACTTGGACTGACCACGAGGAGAAGGCGAAAGGGGTAGTGTTGCTATTCGTGATGAGTCATACCAATGGTGGCTTCTGGTTTGGGATGGTGCTACGTGATGATCTTACAGGAATATTTTAAGGTGGCATATCAGAAGAAGTACATTGGAACTAGTTATATGGATCTTGAGAGGAAGGCATTTTGAGGCTAGTTCGGGGAATAAGTCTGCAGTGAAATCGAGGTAGAATTTCTAAGGCTGAGCCGTTATGCTCGAGGTATTGTGTCAACGAAACATGAGTGGTGTGTCCGGTTTGAGGACGGACTGAGGGATGATCTGATGTTATTGATAGCCCCACAGCAGGAGCAAGAATTTACTGTGTTGTTAGAGAAGGCTAAGGTAGCCGAAGGAATTAAAGACTCTGTGAGGCAGAACACGGATCGAAATAGGTAGAAGAGAGTCTTTGGATTAGTAGGGTCGTCTGGGAATGTGTAAAAGAGGCCTAGAGTTGATGGGCCACGAGGTCAGCAAGCTGCTATGGGAGGACAGTACCGTACTTATGATCAATGTGGGAAGATGCACCTAGGAGAGTGTTGGAAGAAATTGGGAGGATGCTTTAAGTGCGGGTCTAATGATCACATGATTAAGGACTGTTCGATAAAGATAGACGGGAGTCGACCATCAGGTCAGGGCTACAATTAGGTTGGAAGAGGTGGATAGTAGCCTCAGTGGAGCCGTAGTCTGGTTGGTAGAGGTAATGGTACTGCAAGATGACGGGGAACACCGGGCAGAGGTGGTAATAATATAGAGGCAAGACAGCTGGGTCTGGTATATGCAGTTCACCGGAGGGAGGATGGAGACGCACTGGACGTCATAATCGGTATGTTCCTTATATTTGGCAAGCCTTACTTTGCTTTGATTGATGTTGGCTCTACCCACTCTTATGTTGCATGTAGAGTAATTGAAACTCTAGGCATAGCCTCTAAACTGTCTGATAGGGAGATAACTGTAGTAAGCCCAGTAGATCAAACTGTAGTGGTGAACAAGATATTTCAGAAAGTACCTCTAGAGATTCAGGGAGTGATATTCTCTACCGACTTAATGGAATTACTCTTCGGAGAATTTAATCTCATACTTGGTATGGACTAGTTAGTGGAGTACCAAGCTGTATTAGATTGCTGAGCTAAGCGAATGGAGTTAAAAGGACGGAGGATAAGGCGATAATTATGATAGGCGAAAGAAGAAACTACTTGAATAACGTAGTTTCGGCATTAAAGGTCGATAAGATGGTTCAAAAAGGTGCAAGGCATTTTGGCTTTCGTTAGTCGTTGGATGCAAAGAAGGGGAGATAGTGGAGTTAGAGCGGTAAGGAGTTTGTGGATGTCTTTCTGAGGAATTACAGAATACCCCAAATAGGGAAATAGAGTTCGAATTGACTTGTTTCAAGCATGCGACTCTTGTGTCAATTGCCCGTCTGTAATGGCATGAAGGAGTTGGTTGAGCTCAAGGCTCGGATCCAAGAGTTGCTTGATCGTGGTTTTATTTGAGCGGTGTGTCTCCATTGGGAGCACCGGTCTTATTTGTGAAGAAGAAGGATGGAACTATGCATGTGCATAGATTATCGACAGTTGAACAAGTGACCATCAAGAACAAGTACCCTTTGCCAAGAATAGACGACTTGTTCGATCGACAAGGGGCATGAGTATTTTGAAGATAGATCTAAGGTGCGGATATCATCGACTTAAGGTGAAGGAGGCGATATCCATAAGACAGCATTTTGGACAAGGTACGGGCATTACGAGTTCTTGGTAATGCCGTTTGGATTGACAAACGCCCCAGCCACGTTCATGGACATGATGAATCGAGTTTTCCAACCCTATCTGGACTGGTTCGTTATTGTGTTCATAGACGATATCCTAGTGTACTCCAAGTCAGAGGAAGAACATAATGAGCATCTCCGGGTTGTGTTACAAGTGTTAAGGGAGAAGAAGCTTTATACCAAGTACAGCAAGTGCGAATTTTGGCTTAAGGAAGTTACGTTCTTAGGACATGTGGTATCTGCTGAAGGAATAAGGGTGGATCCTCGGAAGATTGAGGCAGTTTTGGATTGGAAACCACCTAAGTCTGTGGCTGAGAGTCGTAGTTTCTTGGGATTGGTAGCCTACTACAGAAGGTTTGTAGAAAGGTTCTCATCAATAGCCGCACCTCTGACGAAGTTGTTGAGAAAGAAAGTACCTTTCGTATGATTAGATAAGCAACAAGAGAGATTTGAAAAGCTTAAGAGGGTTTTGACTGAAGCTCCGATTTTGATTCAACCTGAGGCAGGGAAGGATTTTGTGGTGTATTGTGATGCTTCCCATACAGGATTGGGAGGTGTCCTTATGCAAGATAGGAAAGTAGTTGCTTATGCGTCTCGACAATTAAGGCCACACGAGGTTAACTACCCGACGCACGATTTGGAGTTGGCGGCAGTGGTCTTTGCTCTTAAGGTATGGAGGCATTATCTTTATGGAGAGAAGTTAGTGATCTACACAGACCACAAAAGCCTTAAGTATCTGCTAATTCAGAAAGAGTTGAACTTGAGACAGTGAAGGTGGGTGGAATTATTAAAGGACTACGATTGTTCCATAGAGTATCACCCGGGCAAGGCGAATATTGTGGCAGATGCCCTAGGTTGGAAAGCAGTGTCTAATCTGAGGGCAATGTTTGCACATCTTAGCTTATATGATGACGAAGCTTATTGGCGAATTGCAAGTTAAGTGACATGGCTGAATGAGGTGAAAGAGGGTCGGTTGGCGGATGATGATCTAAGTGCTAAGCTTGGCAGTCTGTGTGGGGAGTTAGAGGATTATGACATTAATGATGAGGAGTATTGTGTTTCAAGGAAAAGTCGTATCTTAGAAGAGCGAGGAGTTCTGGCGAGAAAATTCTTGAGAATCGCATAGTAGCCCTTATGCTATGCATCACGGAGGCGATAAGTTGTATAGAGATTTAAGGGAACAGTTTTGGTGGCCTGGCCTTAAACGGGAAGTTACAGAATTTTTTGGCAAGTGCTTGACATGTTACAAGTTAAAGGTGAACACCAAGTTCCGTCGAGGTTGCTTTACCAATCTGATTCCACAGTGGAAGTGGGAGAGAATTACCATGGACTTCGTTAGTGGGCTTCCCCTTATGCCTACTAAGAAGGACTCGGTATTGGTGATAGTAGACCGATTGACAAAGTCTGCGCATTTTATTCTAGTGCGGGTTGACTATTCTCTCCAGAGGTTAGCAAAGTTATATGTTACGAAAATTGTGAGGTTGCATGGAGTGCCTGTGTCAATCATTTCAGATAGGGATCCAAGGTTTACGTCTCAGTTTTGGAAAGCACTACATCAGGCTTTAGGTACTAGATTGGACTTCAGTACGGCATTTCATCCATAGCCAGACGGGCAGTCTGAGTGAGTGATTCAAGTGTTGGAGGATATGCTGAGGGGATGTGTGATAGACTTCAGAGGAAGTTGGAAAGAATATTTGCCTTTAGCGGAATTTGCTTACAACAACAGTTATCAGGTAAGTATTCGGATGGCACCGTACAAAGCATTGTATGGACGGAAGTGTCGCACTCCTACATGTTGGACGAAATTGGGAGAACGTCAGATTTTGGGTTCAAAAATTGTGGCAGAATCCGAGGAGAAGGTTAAGATAATTCGGGCACGATTGAAGGAGGCGTCTGATAGGCAAAAGTCATATGCAGATCTCAAACGGAAGGAAATAGAATTTGATGTGGGAGATCAAGTGTTTCTTAAAGTGTCGCCTTGGAAAAAGGTGATGAGATTTGGTCGAAAAGAGAAGCTAAGTCCCAGGTTTATAGTACCTTATCGGGTATTAAAGCGAGTTGGACCAGTGGCATACTAGTTAGAGTTGCCACCAGAGTTGAAGCAGATGCACGACATGTTCCATGTTTCTATGCTACGTCGTTACCGATCGGATCCATCTCATGTAGTTCGGTTGAAGAGGTGGAGCTAAGGCCAGATTTGTCCTATGAGGAGGAGCCGATTCAGATCTTGGAACAGGATGTGAAAGTGTTGCGAAGGAAATCAGTTCCTTTGGTCAAAATGTTGTGGCGTAACCATGGATCGGAAGAAGCTTCTTGGGAGCCGGAAGAAGCAATGCAACAATAATACCCCCACCAATTCTAGCCAGGTAATTTCGAGGTCGAAATTATTTTAAGGGGGTAAAACTGTAATATCCGGGAATTAGGGCTTGTGCATTTTACTTATATATGTGGAAGCATGTCTATGTGTATGTGGAATGTGTTTTATGAATTTTGTGAACCTTAGTGTGTAGGTGAATGCCTTAAGAATTATTTGATTTTAAATTTCAAAGAGGGAGCTAAGCCTGATAGGCCTTAAGAAAATGAGTAGGGGAAAGATGACACAAAAATGGGCTTGTTTAAGTGGCATGAAGGCGCCACTTAGGGCCTTAGAGTGTGACGCCACAAGCAGGGTGCAAGGGCCTAGGTTCGAGTCACAAGGGAAGCAAATAAAAGTTTTATTTTGCACAAGGAGACACAGAGGGGACGGCATGGGAGACTAGATGGATGAGTTTAAGATGTGATCTAATCCTTTTAAAATTTTGGCTAAGGTAGAAGATAATTATGGATTTGTTTTAATTATTTTGAATAAGTAAAGAAGAGAAAATAGGAGATTGGATAGAGAGAGGAGGAGTTAGCGGCCAAGGGAGTCTTTTGTGTCAAAAAATTGGCTAGGTGGGTAAAGGAGGTGTAGCCAAAACTTCATTAGGGGTTAAGAGCATTTTGGGTTCTTTTCTTTCTCTAGTAAGTGTCTTGAAATTTCTTCTCTTCTCACTTTTCTCATTTGTGCGAAAAATTTCCAAAGAATCCAACTTGTGTTCTTTTGCTCTTCTTCTTTTGTTTTTGCTACTCACTTCCAAAAGCCGAAATCTTCTTCTATCTATTTCACCTTTGCCGCAACATCTTCAACCCAAATCACCCTATTACCAAATCTCTTTGCACTCTATTCTCTTCTTCTTCCAAAATTTTCCAAAAGCTGAAACTTAGTAGGCAACATCTAGTCTATAGCCGAAAAGCTCTGTGGGTTCAAGTAAGGGTGTTGCCGATTTCAATATTAAGGGTAAGGATTTTATTGTCATCATTTTATTTCTTTTCTTAAAGCCAAAATCAAGATTCTAATGCCATTTATGTCTCTTGGTGAAACTATAAAGGAGGTTTGGATTTGTGCATGATCGACTATAATGAGGAGATCTTTGGGATCTCAATATCTAAGGTAAGGCATGTATTCGGCCAAGGGCCATTCATTATGATTAAATGTTAGAATTGGATCTAACACATGCCATAGTGATTTGGACAGATACCCAATCAAGTAGCAATTTCGGGATTCAGATCCACAAGGTAAGTGACTATGTACATTCGGCCAAGGCCTATTTAGTGACTTAGATCTATTTCTTATTTATTCAAAAGTCGAGAACTAATCTGTGAAGTGATTTAGTACTAGCCGATTGAAAGGAGGAAACACTACAAAGTTTCGGGATTTGATTAGTAGTTAAATCGGCAACAAGGTAAGATTTTGGTTGCGATAATCCTTCGAGATTTGATCATTTGGCCGAGTGGCCTTTAGCTAAAATGGTTAGTGTTGGCCGAATGTAGGAACTTGAGATCTTGAGGATTAGATCAGGACTTTTGGGATTTCAGTGAACTCTCTAAGTAAATCAGGTGTGTAACCCACACTGAATCTTAATAGATTTACGGATTTAATTTAATATATGTGTTAATAAGAATGTGAAAGATATGGCTTAAGGTACCATTCAATGGTACGACATATTTAGGTACGTTATTCTCTAAAACTATGTTAACAATGTTATGAATACCTGTTATGACACATATGTGAATATGGGTAAGAATGTGAAATAAAGAATGTGGCATAATCTTTGCATGAGTTGTATGACATGGGGCACATGGGTGATTATGAAAGGGGAAGTGATTTGGTGGTTTTATACCACAATATCTGAATGTGGTGACTTATGTCACGAAATCTGAATGTGGTGACTTATGTCACAAAATATTATCTAGTGGCTATGCCACGAAATTATAAGGGTGATGTGCAAGTCGTCTGCAACGACTACCTTCGATGATGTGTAGCGGATGGAGGGTCGACTTAGTAGTCCCCACGGTGTGATGGTTGGTGCGGGTGATGTGTAGCGGATGGTAATCTAGGTTTGGGTTCGGGAATGCATCATTACTTATATTTGCTATCTGTACATGTTTGAACCGATATTCCTAAATTTGTTGGGACTTAGTGTTGGTTGTTACACATTGAGTCTCATTTGACTCACCCGTTGTGGGATATTTTTTCGGTGACACTTAGTAATGGACCGGGTCGGCAGGAGCTCAGTGGTGGCCATGCTCAGCTCAGAGACTATTTTATTTTTATTAGTTTTTAATATTTAAGTTTTGGACTTATTTCGGGGTTCCTTTGATGTAATAAGGCCACTAGTATGAAACTATTTATGCATGCATTTTAAAATTATTTTAGTAGGATACGATTTTTATCAATTTAAAGTTTAAGTAACTTTTCTTAAAAAAATATATAAATGTTAAATGTTTTGACACCTAATCAACACCGTTTTAAATTTGAACCCAACACAAATCAAATGATCTTCAAAAACACATAATCTTTTCCAAAGTTGAAAAAGAATTGAACTGCTTTACTCAAGGAACATACCAGATCCGGTCAAGACTCGTGGGTCGGGTTTGGGGTGTTTCACAAACCGAGCCAATGTATTACCGGTGGGCAATATTATGTACACCTGATAAATAGGACTTGTGACTGTGGTACGTTTGATGCACTTCGTTATCCATACGCTCATGCAATTACAGCTTGTCAGAATCTCCGTTTGGCCCATGAGATATACCGACGAAGTGTACAAAATAGAAAACATATACAATGTGTGGAGACACGTATTCCCACCGGTCCCAGATGAACATAAGTGGCCGCCTGTATCGCTTGCTCTGTTTAAGTTGTTACCAGATAGAGAATTGCGTCACAAATCAAAAGGTCGACCTTGCTCGAGTGGAATACGTAATGATATGGATATCCAAGAAAGAATGAACCAATAGAATTTGTGTGGATGGTGTAGGAACCCAGGTCATACAATTCGATCATGTCCAAACCGAAATAGTTGATAATTACTGTAATGAAACGATGTTGCATTATTTCTATTCCACCTTATTCAAAAGAGCTTATATTTTTAAAAAAATATAAAATTAATTTACAATTAAAATATTAAAAATAATTTCTTTTTATTAAATGAAATAATATAGAAACAACGTCTAAAAAATCAATGTATATTCAGTCAGAATTAGTGCCATATAGGGGTGGACGAAGATTACGTGCTAGATTCCTCCTTGGTTGCTCCGGTGGGGGTTGTGGTTGCTCTGGTTGTGGGTGTTAGGAGGATGACCCACCTTGGTAGAATAAAGAATGTAGAGGTGTTTGCATCACCCACCGCGGAGGTGTTTGAATCCCATAAGGCGATGAGGAATGGTAATGAGATGTGCTCGCTGACGTGTGCCTCGTACGATCCCTCCGGTGACGATGGCCTATATATCATCGGTTGAGTCGTCGGAGTCATCGAGAAAGGAGATGCACCGGGCCATGCATTCCAACCTGCCATAAGACTGGAAAAAGGAAACATATAAGGGTTAGGATACATATAAGGGCTAGGATACACACCTGGCGTAATCTAAAAGGGATGTGATATGGGTGTCGTCGATTGAGGCATTGGGCCCAATGATTGCGTGGGCGCTATTGATGGGTTCGGTGATTGTGTGGGTGCTTTTGATGGGTTTGTCCCATCATCCCTTCTCCTTGGATTTAAAGGGCCCTATCACTCCCTTTCCACACGAATTTGCCAATGCCTCTACTCATCCGACAGTAAATATTGTTTGCCATGGATCCTAAATCATGGCATGTAATCCGGGGTGCACGCTAACTCTAGATGATGTTCGATTCACGATCAGGTATATGATCGTACCAATTTTCCAAAATTTTGATATATTTCGACCAGAATAACGGCGAATTCGAATTCGTGCTACTCATCGAGCACTCAGGTTCCTCAGGAATCAATTGTCGGAATCCAAATTGTTACAATACTCTATCTGATAAACCGTAAAAGCAACATATTTTAGGCCCACATTTAGTATGCATTTAGATGATTTAGCTCTTGTTTTATGTAAAAAGGTACTCTTAATCCTTTCTTTTCATGTTTTTACTTAGGAAAGCACCTGAGGACGAAAAGAACAAGAAATAGGCTTAAAATGGGCCAATTTGGGCTAAAGAGGAAATCGACACGGCCTAGACTTCAAGCCACAGCCCCTTCCTCGACAATTAACTAAGACACGGCCATGCCACGATCTACACGATCGTGCCCCAATCGACAGAATCGAGACACGGCCTGAAAATGATTTACACGGGCATGTACCATGGCCGTGCCCCTATTATGGGAGAGAGCAATTTCACTCGGATTTGGATACTTAGAGCCAAAAAACACTTTTCAAAGCTTATTCAAACATCGAGTAGGAAGTATACTTGAATTGGGACACTTAGAGGCCAAGAAAAGCAATTTAAAGTCTATATAAACACCCTAAGTGTAACCTAAAAAGGGGCGTTAGGCGGTGAGCTAGGCCAAGGAGCCGAGCCAGGAAGATCACGTTTTGTGGAATCACTTGAAGATAGCCAAGTGGATCCATCTCGAAGAGCCGTAATTCTACTCAAGATGGTGAATTTCTCCTTCAATTCCTTCAGGGGTTTTAGGGATTTTCTATGTTTTGTTTTATCTTTTCTCTTGAGATGTTTTCTTTATTTGTTATGAACTAAACCCTTCAGATACCTGAAGGCGATAAAACCTAGATGAATTTTGTTATTGATTTCTGAATTATATGATTAATAATTAGTTTGTTCTTAATTATGCTTGCTTAATAAGAGTAGATTGAGCATAATTAGTAGATTGAGCATAATTGAGTTGATGATCGCACGCCTAGAGATAGGGTGGCGAGATTTTGCGGATTAAGGTGAAACCTAATATGGGAATCCATAGATCGATTCTTTGCTATTCTAGGGGGTTATTATAAGCGAACAAGAGTTCCACTAATTAACCTAGGGTTAGACGTTATTCGCCTCGAGAGAGGGTTAAATATACGTTAGGGAGTCTTACGGATCAAACTAAGTAAATAAAATCATATGGTTTAGTATTAAATAACAAGTGAAGTCTAGGTGGATTCTTTCTGAGGGTATCACTGTGATCAATTGAGTTTTCTTCGAGTTATTTCCTACTCGTTCTTTTTGTCTTTGTCTTTAGCTTAGAAATTGTTAAACTAGATTAAATCAACCAATCACTCCATATTTTAGGCTAAATAATAAAAAAAGAAGTAAGTATTAGTACTTTTAGCTCCTTTGGGTTCGATAATCCAGTCTTGCCCAAGCTATTCTACTGTTCGATAGGTACACTTGCCTTTAATCGTTATCAGAGTTATTCTAAGGTTCTATCTCATTCATTATAAATTTTAAAGCTCTGATTTTAGCGATCACTATCCGTCTGATGCATCTCTACAATAGAAAAGTTTACCAATGGGACCTTAACATGCCAAATGTTTGGATTTTGAAAGAATTCTTCGGAATTACTGCCCGTATTGCCAGATCATCGTATGGTGTCCATTGAAACTATATGAACGGGATAAAAATATTAGTTATATACATAATACTAAATACTAAATACTAAGTACTAAATATGAAACAACTATTTTATGTATATATATTTTATTTAATACTTACTTGCGCTTCCGACCGTTGGTCTAATAGAAGCCGTATATCTTCAAGAGCAGTAGGTATTTCAATATAACTCACCGGATGGTTCCACCTAATTAAATAAATTTTCAGCATACAATTTTATTTTAAATATATGGAGTAATTGTAAAATCAAATAAAAATTTTACCACGTTATAAGTGGGAATGTATATGGGTGGTTCACTCGAGGACGTAAAAATGGAAAGCGAAATCGAGCCCATGATTGTAGTAGTGATACGCAACCTCTGATTTTGGCTTTATTTGGATGCGTCGCCCCGCCCCACGCATCTTCCGGTACAATGTTGCCAGCACAGCAAACCCCCAACTATGTTCGCTAGCTGCTCTAAAATCAATGAGTTTCAGTAGCCACCTCAAATGTACGAGGTATCATGACAAGTCCGGCATCAGATAACCTCCAATCATCTCAAGAATGTATGCGCGAGCATATCGTATTCTTTCAACTTCAGTGAAATCATTCCCTGGCTCCGAGAATGTGTCTCGTAACAAGCCCATCTCAATCCGACCTCCGTAAATATTATTCAGAATTGCACCCAAAAGATTGTAACATATGGTTCCCCAATCAGCAGATTGAACGGACCCTCTGAGTGCGGACCATCCACCGGCAATCATAATTGTAACTGGAAGTCCTCCAAAGTGATAGTACACTCTCCGCATGGAAGATGGAATGTGTGTAACTCGGGTCTGCACAACTCTATTAACACGCTGATGAGTTTCAGGTCCAACTTACACCCCCGGCCTATAGTGGTCGCGTGCCAAAAACCCGCTTCCCTTAAGTAATTTTCTATCAACGGTGATGGCGGACCAGGCATATTACGAATATAACATTGTAATACCCGATCTACAGACTGTTATAAAAAATTATAAAATACAAATTAATTAAAATTACATAAATGAAAAAAAATTCAAAATTAAAATTAATTAAAATTACATAAATAAAAAAAATATTAAATAATATTCAAATATTAAAATAAACCGTTAGCCTTTTCATTTGTTCGACGGGGATATGTTTATGATCGAGACGAATTAATTCTCCGGCCATTGCTAACACGATCAAATATTTTTGAAATTATAAAAAATATTAATTTATAAAAAATAAAGTAAATAACTAATGAGAAATTTGAGAGCTTTAGGGAGAAATTGTAGAGATTTTTGGCTAAAATTTGAAGAAATTCAGTGTGAAATACAAGAAGGGGGTTTTATACTTTTTTTTTTTTGACCTTTGTACCCCCAACGGTCAAAAAACGATAATAAAAAAATAGCCGTTGGTGCCAGCAATGTGCTCCCTAGGGGCGCGCTTTATTGGAAATTTCCTCAAACACAGCCACATAGGTGTGTTTTGCCAAAGTTGATCCTTTTCTGTAAATAATATTTTAATTTGCCCATTTCCATAATTTTGTTTAGAAATAGGCCTTTTTGGGTAAATCGATCAATGTTAAACGTTTTTTTAATATAATTTTTTTAGGAAATAATTTTATATTATCTTTCCGGTTCATAACCCCTTAATGCTAATAACATTTTATCAATAAAGTTAGGCTATCCGTATGGATGAAAACGTAGCATTGATGATGACGAAACATCAACCACCAGCGGTGACTAAAATAAAAGCTGAAAGGGAAATTATTAAACAACACAACATTGCATAATCTTACGTGCTTCAATCTCATGGTAACTGGGATCTACTATAAATATATATTATACTAGATAAACGGGTAAGCGAAACCCAAAGAAGATAGAACCTCTACTCAAGTAATATTTGTTGTTGGTGGTGAAGCTCAAAATAGAAACATGGTGAATGAGTTGTGTAGAGCCCAAATTTTGCCCAGGGCCTAATAGAGACTAAAGGCCCAATCGATAAAACAAACCCAATTCAGAAGCTCAAATCAACTAAGCCCAAACTCAAATAGCCTAACACCTAAAACAGAAAAACAAAAAGTAAAAAAACCTAGCCACTTGCTTGGCCTTCTGACTCTCACCACCTGCTCCACCGCCCACTGTCAGAGCTACTTGTGCTGCCACCGCCTATATCCTGCAAAGAAAAGGCAGACACGCAAGAGAATAGAAAATGAACAGCAAAAATTATAAGGATCGGCTATAAAAGCCGATCTAAACCATTTGTAAAGGGGGTCTTCTCTTTTTTTATAGACAAATTGAAAGCACCAAATGTAAAGAGGGAGATTTTTTTTTTCTTTTATATTCGAACCATCAACAATCGAAAACAAGAAAAGAACTTTCAGAATGTTGTTTTTTTGTTCTTCCATTTCTATTTTCAGTTATTTCAATACTAGTATTTTTATTTTACTTCTTTTTTTGAAACCTTTAAAAAAAACAAAATAATAACAAAAAAGGGGATTTCGGAATAAAAAAATACGCATATCAGAAATCGCAAAACAGAGAAAAACAAAAAGATTTGAACTCTAAAGGTCTTTTTACTGTCATTTTTATTTTAAGTTTCTTGTTTCATTTTTTTATTTATTTTCTATACACGAAAAATAGCAAAAGAAAAGGGAAGAAAAATTACCTGATTCGTCCCTCGATCTCACCATCGAAGGTCCTCTTCGCGCAACGACGGCCACTGGCCATGACAGCGGCGCGGTGGACCACCAGGGGTGCCCATTGGCCAAATAAAGGGGAAGATTGAAGAAGGAAATGGGGGTTGAAAAAAAAAAGGGAAACCCTTTGATTTTTTTAAGAACACAGTAGAAATGAAGCTTTAATGAATTTTTTTTTGTTTTGAATGCCATAATAAAACGACGTTGTCTGTTGAGGTGGGGATTTGTGTTTTCCCTTTAAATGGGCGATTTCCAAAAATGGTCCCTCCTTCTTGTGGCATTGTTCAATCAGATCCCATTTTGCCTTTTTTGTCTTTTTAAATTTGGCCCTATTATTTTATTTCATTTTTAATTTGATCCGCGCCTGACCATTTGAAACGATGCGCATCAAGGGCTGGGAATTTTCCCTTTGGTCCTCTTTGTTTTGCGCGTGTTTCAAGTTAGTCCCCTTATTATTTATTTTACACAATTTGTCCCTTTTATTCCATTTCAAATTCAATTTAACCCGTTTTTATTATTTTGCAATTATTATTATTACTAATATTTAATATTTTTATTTTTTATTATTATTATCATATCATATTATTATTTGTATTATTATTCTTATTTTTATTATTCTTGCCATTATTCTATTTTATTATTTAATTATTATCACTACTATTATTTTATTTTCATTAGGATTGTTATTACTATTATTACATCGTTATATATATATATATATATATATATATATATATATTTCTTTGTTTTGCTTATTATTATCTTTAGTATATTATCACTATCATTTGTATTATTGTTATTATAATTATTATTATTATTATTATTATTATTATTATTATTATTATTATTAATACTATTACCATATTATTTTTTATATATCTATATATCTCTTATTATTTTGTTTACTAATTGACATTATGATTACTATCGTCATTATTTATTTTTTATATTTTCATTATTATTATTTTATCGTTATTATTTCTTATTTATAATTTTTATTCCTATTACTATTCTATTATTATTATTATTATTATTATTATTATTATTATTATTTCTATTATTATTCCATTATTATCATTTTGCATTACTATTAGTAGTACTATTATTATTATTTTACTACTTTATATATGACCTACTTATTTATCGGTTTTACCATTAAAGTTCTTTTATTTTTAGTACTATTATTTATTGTCATTTTTATCTTTCGTCACTTTAACCTATTATTTTTCTTTTAAGTTACATAGCTTGTTAGTTTCATTTTCTTCATATTATTTGCACTATTCATTTATTATTATACCTGTTAATATCATTATTTATTTCTTTTCATTTTTATAAACTTGCGTTACATCAACTTTCGCGCGACACAAAATTGCTTTCTTTCTCAAAGGCAATATTCTGTGTTTAGAAATTCGAGAGATCGTACCCTAAAGTATTGGGTTTCGATTTTTCTCATTTAATCTAAACAATCGAATATCCTTTTAAAACAAATACATTTTTAAACAAAAAGCTTATTCTCGGGAACTCGAAATGTCCTGTCCTAAAGCATTGGATGTGATGTTTTGTTATCTCGAGATAAGATTTTCTAAACTAAGGTAATGTTCTGTACTTAGAAGCTCGAGAAATCGTGCCCTAAAGTATTGGGTCTGCGATTTTCTCGTCCATTCTAAATAACAGAGTATCCTTTTAATTAAATGCATAAGTTTTGAACAAAAATGCAAGTTTAGCCTCGAAGGTCGAGGTGTTGTGTCCTAGCGTATCGGATATGACATTTTACCTTGAGACGAGACAGCCTTTGTGACACATTTTTAATTCATCCAATTGTTTTTAAGCATCAATAACAAAGAGGGGTCGTGTTTTAAATTCTTTTAGGTTTTTAAATATTCGACAATAAGACATCGATTAATCAACTAGGTACCAATTTTGGGTGTATCGAGGGTGCTAATCCTTCCTCATGCGTAACCGGCTCTCGAACCCATTTTCTGAGTTTCGTAGACCAAAACCGTTGTTTTTATAAATCAAACTGTTTATTAAAAGCAATTGTTTTACAAGGTGACCCGATCACACCTCAACAAAAAAAAGATTGGTGGCGACTTCCGTTTTTTATTTTCGTTTTTAAAACCAAAGTCAATCCCTATTTTTTAAAAAAAATGGTTATGACAGCTTGGCGACTCCACTGGGGACCTATAAGAGAGTCAAGCCGTAAATTGATCATTTTCTGTCTTTTGTCAAAAATTTGAAAATTCGATTTGAAAAATTATGATCCTTTTATTGCATGTTGTTTTAATCTCGGCATTGCATTACATGACCATTATGGTCACACCCTTTTAAGTGGGAGTGAGAAGCTATTCCTTCATGAGGTTTTCACCTCCGTGCAGGATAGTGAATCACTTTCGGGATACTTCCATACCTATGTCTTTGTGAGATTTTCATCTCCGTGCAGCCATAGGGAAATGTATTTCCTGGACCGAACTCAGTCCGTATGAGCCTATAATGGGTTCGGATCGAGGAATCTGCTTGTTCGGGTACTCTTACCTTAGAACCAAACCACATATAGAGAGACCTAAGAGCCTACTCTAGGTAGAACTATACCAAACCCTAGTGGTCACCCGGATAGGTGTTCTATTTTTGTTGATTATTTTCTGTACTGACGTATTTTGTTTTGTTCTAATTTTATTGCATTGCACCGCATCATCTTAGAAAGGAGGTGTTGATTCATACTCGATTGCTAAATAGAAGAGTTTGTCATAAGAAAATGTGTTACTTGATAAAGTGGATTATATTACGGTCGTTCGAACATAGTCCATGTAAACAACGAGAGAGGGCTGATAGTCCACAGAAGAATATAAGACTTTGTTCAAGGATTCGAGCCGAAAAGGATTATTCGAGAGTCATCATGTCTCCATTTTCTAAAAGAAGCTTATGAACATCGTGGAGGATAAGTGAGTGAAGAGGTACAGCCTGGACCAAGCAACAAGGAGCTAGAAGAGGCATCTATTAGGAAAGTTCACGGGACACGACCATAACATCCGGATACGAAGAAGAGGATTGGTGTTTTCACCTGGACTATGAGGACAAAGTTGTATATGTAATCTGTTTTATGTAAAGAAATGTATTTTCTAGAAAAGTTCTTCTAATGGAATTGAATTCATAATCAACGCCTCTCTTTCTTTGTGCATTCATTCCATGCATTTGCATTGCATTTCATGCATTTGCATTACATCATGTCACATGCACAAAAGGTTGGAAAGAATAAAGCAAATGTAAATGCAGATGCAAGATAAATTGACCAAAATTTAACAAGAAATGCGGGAACAAATACTAGATTTCCAAAAGAATATGATGGGTCAGTTAACCTAATTACTAACCGAAGGACTTGAAAAAAGGAATGGTTCAATGGTCAACGGTGTGGATGATGATGAAGAAATTGTTTACTCCCCGATAAATATCCCGACTCAACCAGACACGCATTCGCGTGAGGTACCTATCATTATCAAACCCTAATATCAGACTGATACTTCGACCCTGATGAACTCCCCAATGGGTTCAGGTTTTAATCCTGGTGATGATCGAGTCAATCACGTTGTTCTTGGCCTAGCAGAGACAAAGAAAAAGAGAGTGGGCTTCAAGGCCCGAAGAGAAAAAACAAGGATGTGAATAATACAAGTGGGTATAACAGAGGCCGTTCGAAGCCGTTTATAGTAAATCAGCCAAAGAAGGCAGTTAGCAGTTATCTAGTCTCCCCAAGAAAAGCACTCAATCCAAAATCAAACTTAGAAAAATCTCGGTTTGTGCCCATCCCAGTCTCTTATAGGGAGATGTACCAAATGTTGTTTGAAGCACATGTTATAGCTCCTCATTACCCGAAACCGATGCAACCTCCATACCCAAAATGGTATGACCCAAATGCCCAATGCGAGTACCACGCGGGGGTCACAGGGCATTCGATAGAAAATTGCCTTTCTTTCAAGAAATTGGTGGAAAAATTCATCAACATGGGTATTGTGAAGTTAGATGACGCGCCAAATGCAGAAATATCAACGGGAGCATTTTGAGCAATGAGACTGCGGAAGAAATTCCTGTAGTATTTAGAAGCTTACTTAGAGTAATATACAAAACGTACTTGTTGCTTTAAGCCTAGAAGCAATAAGATTTCTTTTGTGAAATAAGCTTGTATCCAGAATTACTATTTCAGTAAAATGCATCTTTTTGAACAAATATTTCTTTTCATTTTCATACCATCTTTTTGAACAAATATTTCTTTTCTTTTTCATACAATACACTCTATTGAATATTCTTTTATTCTTTATTCATAAATAATCATTCTTGAAATCATTTATTTTTTGGAATTTAACTTCATACCTATAATGGGTCCCAGATATCAATGACATGAGTGAAGTTACTGACTCCCTTTCTAGTGGGATATGTGTCTAGAGGGATCTAAGGATTTGGAAGATGACAGAGATTGCAACTTATTTCCTAACTTGTTAAAAATGGTAGATCCTACCTTATGAAGTGACATCGGACACTACGAGCTAACGAGAGAGATGAATAAGAAGGTTTAGCCCACAGCAGGAATAAGATAAGGCATCATTGAGTTATCCTCAAGAATTCAAAGATGTTTTCGCATGATCACATTAAGACACGTCTAGGCTACTAAAACGTGGGTATGCTGTTAAGATTGGTGTTTAAAGAACCCATGTTAATGGTTCTACAACGGCCAGGAGGTTTGAGCTACTGGTTTACCAAGAAAGGGAAATTGAATACAGGACTTATGCGCCTCATTTATATGTGGAGCATGGACGTTATCAAGCTAGTCTCCTCAAAAGCTTTTAGCCAACATCAATTCATATTCATGGTAGTTGGTTACCTCACTGAGAGGGTGAAGGTCGCTTCATATGCCAAAATTACAAAGTTAACAGTCATCAAATTCAAATTCAAATAAAAAAAAATGGCAATAAAGAATGCCAGAAAGAAACTTGCTTAACATAATTGCACAAATTTACAGTCTGTTCAAAGATCAGACACCATTCAATGCAGCAAAGGTAGTAAAAAAAAGACTAAGATTTGTAAAGGTTGGCATAGAGAAGTTACCATTTACCCTCTAGGTTTCTTAAACGTTGGCCAAGACTTTCACCGGGGCATCTTTCCCATTGGTTTATGAAAGGGAAACAATTATTGGGAAGATAAGATTCCTTTTCCCCAAGCTTTGATTGAATTGGATAGAGCAGAACGTCTTCAGTAAGCTTGATTGAAAGTATTCATCATGGTCGAATGTACCAAAAATAGATAATACGGGCTCATGACAAAGAGGTTCACTCAAGAGAATTTCATAATGGGGACATGATATTATGAAGGATTCCTCTCATACAAAAGGACTTTAGAGAGAAGTAAATACCAAATTTGGCAAAACCTTATGTGGTGAAGAAGGCTTATTCTAGAAGATTATTAACTTTGACCAAGATGGATGACAAAGATATGTTCAAGCTAAGGAGTTCAGATTGCGTCTGAAAAGAGAGGCCAAGGTGAAAACCGCAAAGGGCGCCTTGAGAGTTTTTCTAAAAAAATGAAAAAAAATGAAAAAATAAAAAATTCAACCAAAAGAGAAAGAAAAAGGAGAGGCCAAGACGAAAACCCGCAAAGGGAGCCTTGAGACCAAAGGGGATTTGAGTTGAAAACCCGAGAAGGGCAGCTCCAATTTTGATCAAAAGTAGGGCATATAGCAGTTTGCTATGCTTGAATTAATAAGGGAGAAGTATGTTGCGTCTTGGGCCATCGACAAAGTACTTCGGATCCCCTAAACACATATTGAGCTTAAAATGGTCCTCAAGAAGTTTGAACAAAGAAGCTCAAGCTGCAATATCTGGGGCACCTGGTTTCCATTTTACCCATTTTTGTTATTTGTGGTTGTTTTGTTCCTTTCAAAATACATTACCAATAAACTTCCTTCTTGATTGCATTTGCTAGCTTTGATTAACCTGTTTGTTTCGAGATATGCTCCCAATCAATTTTCTTATTGTCTATTGTTACAATTTCTTTCAGGCATTTTGCATTGAAATAATGATTAATGGACTAACGACACTTTCACAAAATGAGTTTTGCATATTACTCTGGGAACTTCTAAATAGTACAAGAACCTAAAATAGGACTGTTGTCTAGAACCACTATGCCTAGGGGTTAGAAACATTCGAGAAAAGAGGAGTTTAAAATCATGACTATCTCCCAGATTCTCTGTCAGAGATATCAATTACATGAGAAAACGAGAAATCGCGTCCGTGACGTGACCTTAATGAGCAAACGAGCAATTACAACCCAAAGTTTTTTAGAAAAAAGGGGATCATTCTCATGACATTTTGCATTCATGCAAGTATCATCCATAATATCATTTAGTTAGGAACATTTGATTCATTCCGATCATAGCATCCCAATCATTTGGCATAAACACAAGCATATAAAATCGAGTCTACAGGATATGTCCCCAAAGAATGGTGTAGTAACATGGGTTGAAGATTATACTATTGCCACTGACCAGCAGTGGAATAGGTTGAAAATTGTCCTATTGCCACTAACCAGCAGTGGAATAGGTTGAAGATCATCTTATTGCCACTGACCAGCAGTGGAATAGGTTGAAGATTGTCCTATTGCCACTAACCAGCAATGAAAAAGGTTGAAGACCATCCTATTGCCACTGACTAGTAGTGGAATAGGTTGGAAACTATCCTATTGCCACTGACCAGCAGTGGAATAAGTTGAAAATTGTCCTATTACAACTGACCAGTAGTGGAATAGGTTGAAGACCATCCTATTGCCACTGACCAGCAGTGGAATAGGTTGAAGATCATCCTATTGCCACTAACCAGCAGTGGAATAGGTTGAAGACCATCCTATTGCCACTGATCAGCAGTGGAATAGGTTGGAAACTATCCTATTGCCACTGACCAGCAGTGGAATTGGTTGAAAATTATCCTATTGCCACTGACCAGCAGTCGAATAGGTTGAAGACCATCCTATTGCCACTGACCAGCAGTGGAATAGGTTGAATGGAATCAATTGAAGACCCGCAGTGGAATAGGTTGCCACTGACCAGCAGTGGAATATGTTGAAGACCATCCTATTGCCACTGACCAGCAGTGGAATAGGTTGATGATTATCCTGTTGCCACTGACCAGCAGTGGAATAGGTTGAAGATTGTCTCATTGCCACTGACCAGCAGTGGAATAGGTTGAAGATTGTCCTATTGCCACTGACCAGCAATGGAATAGGTTGAAGATCGTCATATTGCCCTGCCTAGTAGTGTAATGGGTTGAAGATTGTAGATCTTGTTGCCCTAAACAATAGTGGGGCAAGATCGAAGGCAAATCTTGGCTCCCTAACCAGTAGGGAAACATGATTTAGGCCATCATCCTATATCCATGACCAGCAGTGAAATAGGCTGAAGACATCAAATCTTATCTTCCTGATGTTGCAAGAGCAGATTGAAGATAGCAGGTCTGGCATTCCTGATGTTGCAGGAGCAGATCGAGATTGAAGTTAGCAGGTCTGGCATTCTTGAAGTTGCAGGATCATATCGAAGACATCACATCTTATCTCTCTGAAGTTGCAACAGTGAAGTAGATCAATGCAACAAGATATGGCGGACGAGAATTAGGCTACCTAAAGAATAGGAACACTGAAGAATCAAGGCTCAGTGGGACCGGGAAAATTTGAACCTTTTAAGTCTTTACTCTGTTCCCGTTACACGACAACAAGCAAAGAGGGGCAACTGTAGAACCCAAATTTTACCCGGGGCCCAATACAAACTAAAGGCCCAATCAATAAAACAAACCCAATTTAGAAGCTCAAATCAACTAAGCCCAATCCCAAATAGCCTAACACCTAAAACAGAAAAAAAAAAGTAAAAAAAAACCTAGCCACTTGCTCGGCCTTCTGACCCTCACCACCTGCTCTACCGCCCACTGTCAGAGCCACTTGTGCTACCACCGCCTATATCCTGCAAAGAAAAGGCAGACACGTAAGAGAATAGAAAATGAACAGCAAAAAATTATAAGGATCGACTATAAAAGCCGATCTAAACCATATGTAAAGGGGGGTCTTCTTTTTTACAGACATATTGAAAGCACCAAATGTAAAAATGGAGATTTTTTTTCTTTTATATTCGAACCATCAACAATCGAAAATAAGAAAAGAACTTTCAGAAGGTTGTTTTTTGTTCTTCCATTTCTATTTTTAGTTATTTCAATACTAGTATTTTTATTTTACTTCTTTTTGAAACCTTTAAAAAACGAAATAATAACAAAAAATGGGATTTTGGAATAAAAAAATACGCATATCAGAAATCGCAAAACAGAGAAAAACAAAAGATTTGAACTCTAAAGGTCTTTTTACTGTCATTTTCATTTTAATTTTCTTATTTCATTTTTTTTATTTATTTTCTATACACGAAAATAGCAAAAGAAAAGGGAAGAAAAATTACCTGATTCGTCCCTCGGTCTCACCATCGAAGGTCTCTTCGCACAATGATGGCCACTGGCCATGACGGCGGCGCGGTGGACCACCCATTGGCCAAATAACGGGGGAGATTAAAGAAGGAAATGGGGGTTGGAAAAAAAAAAAGGGAAACCCTTTGATTTTTTTTAAGAACACAATAGAAATGAAACTTTAAGGAATTTTTTTGTTTTAAATGCCATAATAAAACGACGTCGTCGGGTGGGTTGGGGATTTGTGTTTTCCCTTTAAATGGGCGATTTCCAAAAATGGTCCATCCCTCTTGCAGCACTGTTCAATCGGATCCCATTTTGCCTTTTTTTTGTCTTTTTAAATTTGGTCCTATTATTTTATTTCATTCTCAATTTGATCCACGCCTGGCCATTTGAAACGATGCACATCAAGGGTTGGGAATTTTCCCGTTCGATCCTCTTTATTTTGCGTGCATTTCAGTTTAGTCCCCTTATTATTTATTTTACACAATTTGTCCCTTTTATTCCATTTCAAATTCAATTTAACCTGTTTTTATTATTTTGCAATTATATTATTATTACTACTATTTAATATTTTTATTTATTATTATTATTATCATATCATATTATTATTTTTGTATTATTATTCTTATTTTTATTATTCTTGCCATTATTCTATTTTATTATTTAATTATTATCACTACTATTATTTTGTTTTCATTAGGATTGTTATTACTATTATTACATCGTATATATATATATATATATATATATTTCTTTCTTTGTTTTGCTTATTATTATCTTTAGTATATTATAACTATCATTTCTATTATTATTTTTATAACCATATTATTATTATTATATTATTATTATTATTAATACTATTACTATATTATTTTTATATATCTATATATCTCTTATTATTTCGTTTACTAATTGCCATTATGATTACTATCGTCATTATTTATTTTTCTTTATATTTTCATTATTATTATTTTATCATTATTATTTCTTATTTATAATTTTATTCCTATTACTATTACTACTACTACTACTATTATTATTATTATTATTATTATTATTATTATTATTATTATTATTATTATTATTATTATTATTATTATTATTATTATTATTATTATTATTATTATTTTACTACTTTATATATGACCTACTTATTTATCGGTTTTACCATTAAAGTTCTTTTATTTTATTACTCTTATTTATTGTCATTTTTATCTTTCATCACTTTAACCTATTATTTTTCTTTTAAGTTACATAGCTTGTTAGTTTCATTTTCTTCTTATTATTCGCACTATTCGCTTATTATTATACCTGTTAATATCATGATTTATTTCTTTTCATTTTTATAAACTTGCGTTACATCAACTTTCGCCCGACACAAAATTGCTTTCTTTCTCAAAGTCAATATTCCGTGTTTAGAAATTCGAGAGATCGTACCCTAAAGTATTGGGTTTCGATTTTTCTCGTTTAATCTAAACAACCAAATATCCTTTTAAAACAAATACATTTTTAAACAAAAAGCTTATTCTCGGGAACTCGAAATGTCCTGTCCTAAAGCATTGGATGTGATGTTTTGTTATCTCGAGATAAGATTTTATAAACTAAGACAATGTTCTGTACTTAGAAGCTCGAGAAATCGTGCCCTAAAGTATTGGGTCTGCGATTTTCTCGTCCATTCTAAATAACAGAGTATCCTTTTAATTAAATGCATAAGTTTTGAACAAAAATGCAAGTTTAGCCTCGAAGGTCGAGGTGTTGTGTTCTAGCTTATTGGATATGACATTTTACCTTGAGACAAGACAGCCTTTGTCACACATTTTTAATTCATCCAATTGTTTTTAAGCATCAATAATAAAGAGGGTTTAAATTCTTTTAAGTTTTTAAATATTCAACAATAAGACATCGATTAATCAACTAGGTACCAATTTTGGGCGTATCGAGGGTGCTAATTCTTCTTCGTGCGTAACCGACTCCCGAACCTATTTTTTGAGTTTTGTAGACCAAAATCGTTGTTTTTATAAATCAAACTCAATCCCGTTTTTCAAAAAAAATAGTTACGACAAGTTGAATGTCGAAGATGTTGAGTATTCAGAGCCAATCAGTCCAACTGCACAGTATTTCAACAGCTCAGTGCTCTCCGTTTGCATTCTTGTTGTTTTGGACACCGAAATTCCTTGAGATGATTCCCCAGCGTTGGGTTTGCTTAAAGATGTCTTCCTTCCCATTAGTCCTCGCTTCTCCTCCCTTATGGTATATATAATAAAAAATATACATATATGTGTTCCACTTTATTTTCTCTTTCTATCATTTTTATCATCTGTCTAATGTATACCTATGTATGGTTGAGTGCTTTCTACACGTGTATTTTAGGGTTAAGGTCTCATTTTCAGCTGGGAGTTTCGATATTCAACTACCCCCGCTAACTATTTCAACTTATCATGAGAAACAGGTTGAAGATGAAAACGGGGTAAAGCATTGGAAGAAGGTTGAAGTAAAGCTGGAAGATCATGTAAACATCCCTAATTTCCCCTCAGGATTATCACCACAATCTTATGACAACCATCTAAGCAACTATCTGTCCAAGATAGCAATGGAACAGCGCCCACATAATCGGCCACTATGGAATATTCATATCATCAAGTACCCTACTAGCAACGCAGCTGGTAATATAATATTCAAGCTTCATCATTCACTGGGTGACGGTTATTCTCTCATGGCTGCTCTTCTTTCTTGTCTACAAAGAGCTGACAATCCTTCGGTTCCATTGACATTTCCTTCACTTCTGCCCCGAACTCAAATCTTTCCGTCAGAGGTACCACCATATTCAGGAACATTCCTAAAGTGTTACGGTCAGCCTTCAACACTATCAGATTTTGGATGGAGCTTGATGAAAAGCAGCTATGTTGAAGATGATATTAGTTTGATAAGATCTGGGAATCCTGGGGTTGAGTTCAAGCCAGTTGTAATTTCAACAATGACATTTTCACTTGATGACATCAAACAAATCAAGACCAAGCTTAGAGTGGTACGTTTTTGGTACTAGCTTTTATCTCACATTTAATAACTCATTACATCTGCCTAACTGTCATGCATTTAATTATATTTATATACTTTAATGGAATACTTAAATTAAACGTTAAGGAGATGATATAATTTGATTAGGTGAGAATATATAATTTATAGTAAGTACATATAAATGATTAAATAATTTATTCACATATCTAAATATTTATTGACACTAACAATGCATTTCAGAATGTGCAGTTCTGCAATTTTCATTTAGAGAAACAAAAAATGGCAGTTGAATAAACTTCCTTTCTTTTTTTGAGGTTCATTAAACAGACAATAAATGATGTGATAACGGGAATAATTTTCTTTGGGAATCGATTATACATGCAAGAAGGAAGTAATAAGTTGAATAATGAACATTCAACAGCACTAGTGCTGCTGAATACTAGGGCCATTCGAGAGTACAAGTCAGTGAAGGAGATGACAAACTCTGTGCTGAGAAAGTATGGGGAAACCAGTTCGCCTTCTTGCATATTTCAATACCTGAATTAACTAGTTTGGAATCTTTGAATCCGCTTGATTTTGTGTGAAAAGCTCATAAACTTATTCAGAGACAGCGAAACTCGGGTGCTGTTTTTCTTACAGCTCGCCTTCTTGAGTGGTTCAGGAAATTTAAAGGCCTCGAGGTATCTTCTTTCCTGCTTCAATATTTGAAGCATACTATACCCTATTTCCAAATGTTTTTAGCATTAAATCCAAAATCCAACATAATTAAAACTCCAAACAAAAAACAAAGTTTTTTTCCAAGTCCAAGACCCTATTTATATATTCTAATTAGATTTCTAACACAGTAAATTTGAAATTGAATATGTTTTGATCATAAAGAATCAATAACTCAAGCACATTCAACTTGAACTTAAGTTAGTCAAAATTCAAAATTAATTTAAACTTAAAATTAACCCAACCTAAAATAATTTCGACTCAAAATTATTAAAATTTGAAATAACTCAAACAAATGAACACTTAAATTAAATATAATTATTTAAAAGATACTAAAAATATTCAATTTATTTATACTAGTAACAATAAAAAATATTCAAAATTAGAATACTAGTAATAATAAAATATTTATACTAAGTAATAACTACATTTGTTTATCCAAAATATTTTCCTTGGTTTTATACATTATAAATTAATTTATTTAAATCTATAATAAATATTTTATTTTATTTCAAAAACTATTTTTGATAATTATTAATTTCACTATAAATTTAATCTATTAAATAATTTATTTAATTTTGATTTAACATTATTTTAAGATTAAAAAATTGAACCTTATCTCTTTTAATAATCAAATAAAAATATGATTAAACATACAAATAAATTAACTCTAAAATGTAGATTCAAAATAATATGTGTATTAAATTAAACTTAAATAAATAAACATGAAATAACCATAATTTGAAATGATTCAATTTAAGGTAATTTGAAATTTTAAAATTTAAATTAACTCAAACCAAAACCAATCCCATTGATCTAATTGAGTTATAAATTTAATATATATGATTTTTGTATATATAAAAGTTAAAGTAGGTTGTAAGTCTTTTGAAATTTATTTTTATATTAAAATAAAATTTCTTTATTTTTATTTAAAATATCAATTCAATAATTAATACTATTAATAAATATGTCAAAATTTCTCATGAATACACCCTTTTCCAACCATAATAAAAATAATCTTAAATCCTAAACCAAATACATCTAATTTAAGATATGAATAGTAGAGAAAGGCAAATTAGAAGAAAGAGCAAAATCAATAATATTTTGCACATATAACAGGCAACAGCCAAATACATCTACAGTACAATAAAGAACTCCAGCATGGCACTCTCCAACATAATTGGACCGCTGGAACAAATGTCATTGGCTAATCATCCAATTAAAAGCTTGTATTTCACTGTAGCTGGCGAGCCTGAGGTCTGTTTACTGATTTTATATATATAATATCAATCATATGTATATAGCTGATTATTGAAAAGTAAGGTAAATAAAATTAGTTTGAGAGAATTTGTGTGATAGAACTAACTGAATATTCTTTGATTTCTATTCTGATTTCATCATCTTTCTTGTTCAGTTGATACAACATTTTATAGAAGGAATTTTGGCTATCGTAAGCCATAACAAAATGCTAACAAACTAACCGTTCTGCTACTGACTCAGTAACAGACTACTCTAACATTCACCCATCTTCTCCACGGATAAGACCCGAAGAGAATGTCGAAACCTATGAAAAACACTCGCTGAAAGTGGTTTAGTCAAAACATCCGCTACTTGATCACAAGCAGGAACCTCACCAACCAAAACAGAGCCATCTGCAACTCGTTCACGAACAAAAAATAAATCAAGTTCCACATGTTTAAACTTAGAATGCAGGCGTGATTGGTCTGCATAAATGCAAAAGACTAGAACTATCGCACCAAATCTGGGAGTGTCATGGATTTGATCTCTAGTTCTTGAAGTAACGAAAGTAACCAAACAACCTCACTAGTACTGAGACCTCGATATTCTACTTCAAATGCAGACCGAGAAACTACTTGTTGCTTTTGGAGGGACACGGAGAGGAACCAAAATAAACACAATATCCCGAAGTGGAGCGACGATCATCAAAATTGAGACCCCAATTAGCATAGATCTAACTTAAGAGAGACGAATGGAAGGGCGAAAAACAATTCCAAAATCAAGAGTCAGCGCAAATACCTTAAGATGCACTTTTTTAACAACCTCACTAGTAGCTGCATGAGACCTCGATATTCTAGGGCCAGAAACTACTTGTTGCTTTTGTGAACCAAAATAAACACAATATAGATCATCAAAATTGAGACCCCAATTAGCATCAGCATATGCATTGGAAGGCGAAAACAATTCCAAAATCAAGAGTCCAGCGCAAATACCTTAAGATGCATTTAGGGCAACCATGTGAACCGTAGTATGATTATGCAGACCGACATATCTGTTCACAAGATACGCAATATCAGTCTAGTCATTACAACGTCTTGAAGAGCCCCAACAAGGCTCCGATATTGATCGGATCGCTAAAGGATCACCATACGCTGGAAAGAGTGGAAGAGCTAACCATCGGAGTATGAACACTCTTAGCATCTGACATAGAAGCACGAGCTAGAATATCCCGTATGTATTTGGTCTGACAAAGATGAAGGTATCCAGAAGACGAGCGAGTTACCTCTATGCCGAGAAAGTAGTGTAAGGCACCCATATCCTTAAGAGAAAACTCAGCATTCAGCAATCGAACAAACCAGTCAATAGTAGCAGAAGCACTCCCAGTGATGATAATATCGTCAACATAGACCAAAACATAAAGTGTAGAGTCAGTCTGAACCCGAATAAAAAGAGAAGCATCAGATTTCAAGGCACGGAAACTGATGGACACAATAAACGACTTCAGTTTTTCAAACCAAGCTCGAGGAGCCTGCCGGAGACCATATAAAGCTTTCTTCAGACGACACATAAAAGGTTGTCCTGCAGAATTATATTGAACATAACCCGGAGGTTGTTGCATAAAAACCTCGGTATCTAAATCACCATTTAGAAAATCGTTATTAACATCTATCGTCGTGAGTGCCATCCTTTATGGAGGAGGCGGCGAGAGAATAACTCGAATAGTGGCAGGTTTCACAACAGGACTAAAAGTCTCCTTAAAATCACATCCCGGAGTTTGAGAACAGCCTTTGGCAACTAAATGAGCCTTTCTGCGCGCAATTGTGCCATCAGGGTTCCTCTTAACCTTAAACAACCATTTACATCCAATGACTTTGCGATTTGGTGGTAGATCAACCAAGTCCCAGGTGGAATTGTGAACAAGAGCATCATACTCAGCTTGTGCTGCTGCACTCCACTCAGTTGTAGCCAAAGCTTCTTCTATCGAAGATGGTTCAACAACTTCAACCGAAAGAGCTTTCGGTCTGAATATGCCAGTCTTTGCCCTAGTAATCATAGGATGAGAGTTGACCACTGACGTGAGAGTATTCTCTGCACTGGCGTAGGGTGATGAACTAACATTGTGGGAAGGAACAGTCTCATTATTGTCCAAATACACAGGATGAGAAGAAGCAGGAGCAGAATGAGGAGAAACGGGGGCAGTAGAAGACCTATCGGGATCTGAAACAGAAGTAGTCATAGCCGGAGACCCTAAAACAGGCATCATAGATGAACGGGACGAATTACTCGTCGAAGGTAGAGCAGACACAGTCTCCAGTGGCCTAGCTGGAGGAGATGGAGAAACAATCTGAACTAGGGGTACCACGGTAGAAGTGGAGACATCGGACTGACCTTGTGAACCATGCTCAGGCATCACGAATTTATTCTCGTCAAACACAACATGTCGAGATACGACTACTTCTCCAATAGGTAAAAGACATTGATACCCTTTATGTTGAGGACTATAACCAAAGAAAGTAGACGGCTGAGGTCGAAACTCCAACTTATGCCTCCCAAAGGGCCGTAAATACGGATAACAACAACAACCAAAAACCCAGAGATGATCATAAGGCGGGTCCTTCCCATAAAGAACATTAAACGGAGACTGGCCGTCAAGAACCGGAGTAGGGAGACAATTAATGAGATGAACGGCACAACAGAAGGCATATCCCCAGTACTCCATAGACAAATCAACTTGAGCCAACAAAGACAATCCCATTTCAGTAATGTGCCAATGTTTGCGTTCAGCCATGCCATTTTGTTCCGAAGTATAAGGACAAGTCAACCGATAAATGATTCCTTGAGATGCAAGAATAGACGTTAAAGGTCGACACTCACCACCCCAATCGCTTTGAAACTGTTTTATATCCTTACCAAACTGTGTTTTTATCAACCGTTGAAAGCTAGTGAAGCACTCCACAGTTTGAGACTTTTGTCGGAGAAGATAGATCCAGGTAAACCGAGTGCTCATATCAATAAAAGACACATAATACCGATTTGCAACACTAGTAACATTTACAGGACCCCAAAGATTAGATACGACCAATTCAAATGGCTGATATTTCGTATTAGATAGAGGAAATGACAATTTATGTGACCTACCTTGTTGACAAGCAGTACACAAGCCATCAAACCCATATTTAGAAGAAGTAATTTGAAATTTATGCAAAATATTCTTAACTACAGAAACTGACGGGTGTCCAAGACGTTTATGCCAAAGACTAAAAATAGGACACTCAACATTTTTATTTGTAGCATTTTCAGGACACTTAGTATTCTCATCTTGAACATTTGAATGAGCAACAAAGAAACTTTTAGCACGTGGAGACATCGCAGGAACGGAAAACTGATACAATCCTTCATGAATGTGGCCCCTCATCAAAATTTCCTTCGTCATGACATCCTTAATAATGCAATGTGTCAGATGAAATTCGAAGAACACATTATTATCGTTAGCAAACTAAGAAACCGACAGTAGATTCTTGCGTATACTAGGCACATATAAAACATTAGATAAATGCAATAATTTTGAATTTACCGGTAAAAAACTATCACCAACCGATGAAATCATAGCCGGAGACCCATCCCCCATCAAAAGCGATGAATTACCTGAATAAGGAGTAGCATGATGCAGAGCAGAAGGATCCCGACACACATGGTTACTACTTTGAGTCGTGGTACCAAGATGTAGTGCCAACTGCATGCGGAATATACGACCCATTAGTGCCACCGGCGGACTCAAATTGAGAGGTATTAGCTTGAGACCCGTAGCAATCAGAATAATCTGATGCATGAAGATCACCTACTCGGGGCATCCCAATGCAAGGATCAGACCCTGTATAAACTCGAGCTTTGGGTTTAGTTGACCACGAAACCGGCCCAACCTGAACATTATTAGTAGTAGACACGTGAGGAACGGAAGGTGTCAGAGGTCGGGCATGGGAGGGTCCACTAGTTGAAGGCCTAGGATTTAGAGGCCCACGAGAATAAAAACCCCATCATTGCGGGCCCCAAAATTTGGAAAATGAGTACACGGTCTAGGGGCATTCAGCCTTGGTAACTCCATGTGCCCACGTGAACAACAACCGTGCGGCCCACCATGTTGGAAATTTAAATCTTGCGGCCCACCATGTTGTAAATTGGAATCTTGCGGCCCACCATGTTGAAAGCCATCATATTGAAAATTAGAATTGGCAGACAATCCATAATGGTCAGTCCCACATGCATCATAATAACCAGCCATTAAGCAATATTGACCATCACCAACCCACGATGACCATAGGAATACCTAGCAGATTTTGAAGGCATTCCCCATTCATTAGGCGCCGAACCAGGAGAATAAAAGTTACCATTGGGTGACGGTGGCACATAAGACGACGGCGGTGCCTCCATGTTATGACTATAGTGATAGTAACAACGCTGGGCATCGTGACCGAACCTGGAGCAAATCTGACACTTAAGACGGGAACGAAAGGCTCGCCCTCGTCCGCGGCCAAAAGTACGACCGCCACGATCGAAGGACGCTACAACTCCTTGTGACAGTTCAGTCACCAAACCTCCTTCTACTAGGTTCGCATGGAAAACGTCAGGAACTGAATGGGCAAGACGACTTTCGCACTCCAACAGACCATCGACCAATCGTCGAAACGACAGAACATCGGTCGAAATAGAAGCAGAAGAGATGATCGACTCATACTCAGAGGGAAGACCGGCAACTAAGATTTGCACCTTCTCGTCTTCTAAGATCCGCGAGCCAGACGACTCTAACAAGGCAGACAAGTTTGAAATACGAGCTACATAATCGATAATCGAAAGATTACCTTTCTTTAAGGAGTGCAACTCATGGCGAATCCGTGATTGTTTAGCCCCGGAATCTGCCACAAACAAACTTGCCGCCGTATTCCAGACATCACATGATGTGTAGGCGTTAGTGAATGACGGCAGAACCGATGAACAGATCGTTGATAGCAGCCAGGACGTCAGAAGCCGATCTTGCTGTGTATAAGCAGAGGCTAATGGATTAGGAACACACACTCCATCAGAATTTTGAACATACCTTGAAGGTGGTAGAGCGGTGCCTTCTAGAAATCCAGCGAGATCGTAGCCCTCTACGATCAATTTGACTTGCTTATGCCACTGAACATAAGTTGCTTGGTCAAGTTTGACAACCTCATGCCGAGGAAAATTATGGACAACACGAGCACCGTGAGACGCAGCGGATTCATCAGTGGTGTTCTCCATGGCTCCCAAGATCAGATGGCGAAAGATACCATATTGAAAAGTAAGGTAAATAAAACCGATTTGAGAGAATTTGTGTGATAGAACTAATCAATATTCTTTGATTTCTATTCTGATTTCATCACCTTTCTTGTTCAGTTGATACAACATTTTATAGAAGGAATTTTGGCTATCGTAAGCCATAACAAAATGCTAACAAACTAACTGCTTACCATCGACTCGAGAATGACTACTCTAACACAGATGGATTTGATGAATGCATTTAGTGTTTGCGGAGTCTAACCATAACAATGATTAGCTACATGGGGAAGCTGAGAGTTGTTTTTAAAACCAAGAAAGACTTCATTGATCCCGAAAAGTTGAAGTCATCTATCCAAAATGTTATCGAGATGATACTCAAGGCTGCACGGGATATTGCTTAATTATGTCAATCTCAAATTTCCATAGGAATAATTGTATTTTACCCTTGCTTTATTTCGGGTTAGGAATAAGTGTGTTATATTGACGGAAGAATATGTTTTACTTCAATTACATAAGATGTCTTATTTAGAAAGAAAAATATATTTATGCAAATGTGTGTTATATATATTTATTTTTAAATGAATGATAAATTTTAAAAGAAGCTTGTAGGCATTTTTTTCCTACAATTCTTTTCTTTATTTCTATCATATTTTTATTTTTGTTAAATTGGTCATAATGGTATTGGATAAAGTTAATAGTACCATTAACTTGTTAATATGGCATCTTGATGTGTATATGATATCTTACGTGACGGTCCATTTGTATTTATTATTAATGCAATATTCTTTTATTTTATATGTAATATATATAATTTTAAAAATTAAAAATTTTAATTTTAAAAATCAGAAAATATTAAAATTTAAAATAAATTTCAAAAGAAAATCTTTAAGAAATCAATTCAATTTTCACATAGACAATGAACTTTCTTATTACAATTTATTGTGAATTTAATATTTTCATAAAACTTAAAAAGAAAAGCTTAATGGAAGAGAACTACTTATACCAATATAAAATTAAAGAGTTTTACATATTTTCTTGACTTTTAATCAAAATTAAAGGAATGGTTAAAATTTAAAAAAAAAAGATATTTTTATACTATTTTCTTTCCTTTTCTACTTATTCTTCAACCAATCAGTTATCCTCTGCAAACATGAAAATGCTAATTAAACCTTTATATTAAGTCTAGATCTAAAATTAATTCTCATTTAATTAGAAAATAAAACATCATTATCTTCTCCTTCAACAATCCAAAATTTCAAATTTAATTATACATTTAGTACAGTATGTCAAGTTGAGGACGACTGATAACAAACACCAAAATACTGCTATATTTTTCCTTATCTTGGAACCCAAAGTACTTATAATACTAAGCATTCATAAAGTTTAAAGCATTATTTAGTTTTCTTGGTATTTCGTTTCAATTTCCTCAATGGAAATTAGCATTTCACTTGTTTCAAAACCCTTGACACATATGTATATCTATGTATACTAACCCAAAGGAGTAATGGTACTAAGTATTATAATTTCTATTGTTGTGAGTGAATATGATGATACTTTATTCTCCATTTCTATAGATTCATTAGGCTTAAAGAAGCTTTACGTAACAAATTATTGACAAAGAGAAAAGTGGGAGAAGAGAGTTAAAAGAAAGTTTAGGGTGTTTGATTAGGCTTAAAAGAAGCTTTACGTGGCTATTTTTATTTCATTGAAAATTAAAATTTTTATATTTAATATTTTAAATGTATTTGATAATTATTTTAATTATTTTATTTAATATTAAATTTTAATAAAAGAATATTGAATAAGATAAGTAGCTAAGTAGTTTCTTATCGAGAAATTATTATGTGGACTTTTCCCACCACATAAGCAATGGTCCCATTTAATTATATAATGCCATGTAAAATTACTTTTACATGTCATTATTGTCTAAAATGATAATTTTCAATTTATCAAATACACTCTTAAATAACTTTTCATAACTACAAAGTGAGAAGTCAACAGACACCAAAAATAATAATTAGAAAAGGAAATACAGTTGTATATAAAAGGTCTTTTTTTTTAAAAAAAAATTTAAAAATTTTTAATCCTAGCCATTCATTTAATTAGGGTGAAGAAAAAGTGTAAATTTCTTTAATTTTATATGGGTGTCAGTAGACTTGATCATGGGTTGAGTTGGATTCGAATGGAGTCGATGTAAAATTTTAGGCTCGGGCCTATTTGAAGAATGGATCTAAAGTTTTACCCAAGCCCAACCTAGAGTAAAAAGACTAAACTCAAGTCTGATCTGGCCTGTTTGTATTAATTTTATTAGATTTTTATATAAAAATAAATTTAAAAAATATAATACATCAAATACACTAAAAACATTAAAATAAATGTTTCCCAATAAATTAAAATTACATTAAAAAATTTATACTTAATAACACTAAGATAGTTGTAACTTACCAAATAAATGTCTCTAAAATAGTAACAAAATTAATAATAAAATAAGAGTTATGTAATATCTAAATAATAAAAATAAAATATTAACAATATAATAATAAAACTATGGCGAACCAACAACAAAATAACTTATTCGAGTTGAGTTAAGGCCAAAAATCTTACCCAAAGTCTAGCCCATTTAAAAAATAGGTTTTATTTATTTTTTTGTTGAGGCCCATTTTTTTAAACTTATATTTTTTTTTCCAAACTTTTTATTTTTAGACAAACTTTCTGACTTAAATGAGCAATAAAATCTATACGTAAGGGATCTCTTTTCCTAATTAATTGTGTTCAAATCTGGTGTTAAAATTCCTTTAAAAAATTGTGCTACAAATAAAATAATAAACGCTACAATATATAATATTAGCGCGGTTATTTAATTTAAAAATTAAGAAGAAATTATCCATGAGTACATATTGTATTAATTTAAAAAAAGAAAATAAACAATTTTCTTAGAAAAATTCTTTTATTTTCTACACTCGCAGTTTGGTCATTAAATTTTAGGCTACTAAAGTCAGAAAAATACACTAATTTCAACTGTTGGTTGGCAACATTTAAACTGTTGGTTGGCAACATTTAAATCTTTCATTATCCATTCTCGTACTCAATATTTATGACAATATTTGACATTCAATAATTATGTTTACATTTTATCAAGTTTACACAATTTTAACTGAGGCATATAATTTTATCTGAGGGGATAATTTGGATGAGGGCTTTGGATTGGTGAATTGGCCTATAAATTTCCTTCTTCAAAGATTGACTGGTTGTGAATTTAATTTTTAAAATGGAATTTTAAATAAGGGATAAATCAAGTATTTTTGTTTCAAAGTTCAGATTTTAAATTAAGTTAGAATTTGAACTAATTTTAATTTCTTCTTAGTTTAAAAGTTGAAACTAATTTTAATTAAGTTTTAAATTAGGTTTAATTAGTTTCAAAGTGGGTTCAATTAAGTTAAACTAATTTTAATTTCTTCTTAGTTTAATTTAATTTAATTTTTAAAATTTTGACATGAAATAAAGTGGATATCTGGATATCCGTTTTGAGAAAAATTATAATAATAAATTTTGTTTTAAATTAAAAAAACCCAAAAGGATAAATTTGTTTTAAATGAAAAGTCATTTTGGTTTTGGGCTTTAATTGCCCAAATTAAATGTGTTTTGCAAAATGAAATTGATTTCATCTCTTTTGAAAATCAAATTTTGAGTTTAAGTTCTTTAAAAGCAAATCTATTTATTTTACTAAAGCCCAAATTAGATTTAAATTTCATATTTTTTTAGAGTGATAGACCAACTTGAGGCCCAATTTTGTTGCTTGGATTGAATCCATACCATTTTTAGGGTCCATCAAAATAATCAATAAATATAACTAATAATCAAATAATAACCCATAAAAATTATTAAATTAAAATGATGTCTCAAACACAAAATCAACCCAAAGCCCAAATACCATTGCCACTCATAATCTACCTAATCATGGACGCTATTTACGCATAACAAAAAATTTAATCCATAGATTTGGCGGATAAACTTCCATGAATATATGGAGTTGGACACATCATTTTCTATCAGAATAGATGACCCTCTCGAATTTAGCTCGCTTAGCTTCACTTCCATTATGAAGGGCAGGGTTGTTAAAGAAGGGTGGCAAATTTTTGACAAGGAAGAGAAAGGGAAGTGAGCGGTGCTGACGTGGTCTCCCAACAATGTTATGTAGGAGTCGTAAGGAGTAGAGTCCAAGAAAGGAATGGGGAGGTTGAGAAAAATGACTCCCTCAGTTCTTGAGGCAGGTTCTTGCCATGTCCCTACTTAACTTTAAGCGGAAGAGATACATATTCTCCTGTGTTAAACGGTCTTCTCCAAGAGAAGGAAAGATCCATCTCATCCAAGCGAAAGGTACTGTAAAAGATGGGAGGGCCAGTAGTAGAGAGAGATGCTTAGAAAGGGGTTATGGGGTAGTCAGTTGCGCTGCCTAGTTGATACTCCTCTCGAACCACGCCAAAAGTAAAAGCAAGATAGGGTAAATAAATCCCCTAGATGGTCGGGTGATCCACCATATCATATTTGGTGAATGTGCCTCTGTAAGTTAGAAGTCCTCACGTTACCGACGTCATATGCTTAATTTTAATCAATGAATAGGAAGGTTTAGGAAAATAGGGTTTATCTTTAAAATTTGGTGTCGAGAGTACAAGGGACAACACCCAGTAATGTAGTTAAATGAGAAAAAAAGGATATGAAGAAGAAAAGTGAGGGATATTAAGTAAACTGGTCAAGAAAAAGGTCTGTGGAATTATGAACTTCCCTCTTAGTGTTCTGGTTTATTTATAGCCAAATGCATGCATGAGAAGTTGTGGAGATTTAATAATGGTAAAGGAACCATTCAAGTCCACCAATGCATAAAGGACACCTGTTGGCATTGGAGAAGAAAAGTTCTTTAGTATTCTTAAGGCGGGGATATGTGCCAGCTGTTACCCCTTAATGTGCAACCCTTAGATATGTAGGGCAAGTTCTAGGTCCATCCAACAAAAACTCCTTTCGAGAATGACTATTTAGCCTTTGTTACCATTAGAGTAGAACTTCGGAATCAGACTAATAACTCTGGTACTTCACTAAGGTAGTAATAAAAATACTTCATGGGCAAACTTAGTCGCCCTGTGAAGAGAAGGAATTTACCCACTAGATGGACGGAGTTAGCGCATGAAAAAAATCAAGGATTTGTGGAATTATCTACCAAGATTAGAATCTAGAAGATGTTAGTCAAGTGGTGTTCACCTTACAGCATCTGCCAAATTAAGATTTGTGAAGAAACTCTATGGATTTGAGTGTATCAAACAACAGAGTGGTTTGATACCCATAAATGAACTTGTATTTATATTTCGTTGAAAGTTGATGGATCTGCAAATCAAGTGGAGTACATATAAAGCGAATGTACCAAAAGGTTAAGCCATGTTGATGGTTCTGGTAAGAATGAAAGGTGGTTACTTCTGTGAACCATATGAGGACAAAGAGGGGGAATAACTCCTCTGAGTACATCTCAGAGGCTTATCACACAAGGAAATTTCAAGGATAAAACTTTCTTTTAGGGTAGGAGATTTGTCACACCCAGTTTTCTTTAAGTCCAAAACTTAGGAATAATTGGGGGTTAAACTGAAAGAAGTCGTAAGTTGGCGGCTTTTACTGAAAAATAAGAAAAAATTAGTGGTTGATTTGGACATAATTAAGTTTCAATTTTGGTTCGGTTGGCTGAAAACCAACTGGTTCGTTAGTGGGAGACAAAATGATTACCAATGGGATGGTTTTTATAGGGTTGATTACCATGCTTGAAGGGCTATAAATAGTTGAAAAGTGAATTCTCGGGGTGACCTCTTCTTAATTTTGTTTTATTTTATTTTTCTTTTTCTTATTTTTTGGTTTCTTCAAAGAAGAGATAACTACGGAAAGCTCAGCATAAAGCGATAGTCATGAGGTTTGAGTCGAAAAAGTAGAGAATCCAATGAGCTAGTAAGGCTTGAAGTCCTTATGTGTTCATATATTTAAAAAATGAAATTAAGAATTTTCAGAACCTTTGAGGGGTTCTACATGTTTCTGGAAACTGAATTTTTAAAACTAGAACACTAAGTTTAAATTTGTAACCTTAGTTACCATGCTTAGTTGCTAAGAGAATAGAAACTCTAGCATTCGAAAAAGTTAAGATGATGGGATAGTGAAGCATCATGTGAGTTTTTATACTCAATTCCTGATATGCTATATGGCTAGCATGATTCTGTGTTGAGTTCTGTGATGACGCATGATCTCTTCTGGTGTGAATGCTAAGCATGTATAAGATTTCATAGGTATATGAGTATCTACCAAGTACTTTGGTATGCATGAAATAGTTATGATTTCAGGTTGAAAAGGTAGCGTACTCCATGATAGTATGTTAATGAAATGCATGTATTTCATGTTTATAACGGGTGAAGTACACAGAGAAATTTATTGATGGGTTAGATGAAGTTAGAATTTGGGGAAATAAAAATTTTGTTTACAGTAATCCGATATTACTAGGTGCAAATCGTGATGAGCGAAGCTTCAGGCTTGGCGGAAGGGACACTACGGTGTTAGAGCACCAAGGTTAGAAGTGGGAAATATAGGAATGGGTGGATGGATAGGGATATGGAATTTCCACTAGATTCTGTAATCCGGTGTTGTTGGGTGCAAATTGTAATTAGCGAAGCTCTGGGCCTTGCGGAGGGGGGACACTACCGTGTTCAAGCATCAACGTTAGATATAAGGAGAAGTGATATCGGCTGGCTCGCTAGAATGAAACCGTGATGATGGTTATCAACTGATCCTTCAGGGCGACACCCTGACAAAGATTTATAGGTTCTATAGAGCAACATGGCAATAGCAGTCTGCATGCTTTATGGGGTGACACTACGACAGCAGTAAGGTCCTACGAGGCGACACCTCAAAGAGGTTTAATGAATAAGACCATAGCTCGACTATGACAACATAAAGAGTCCACCAGGACATTAAACATGGGGTAAGATGTATAAGATAATGGCTTGGCTATGGCAGTATATAAAGTCCGCCTGGACACTTAAAATAGGGTAGTTTGCCATGACAACAAAAATGAGATAGTCTACCAAGAAAGTAAACATGGGAAAGTTTGCCAGGACAGTAAACATGGGATAATACCCCGAGACAAAAGAACTGGGATAGTTTGCTAGGACAGTAAATATAAGATAGTTTTTCGAGACAATAAACATGGGGTAGTCCGTCGGGACGGTGATCATGAAAAATTAAGTGAAGAGGAAAAAGGGTTAGAAAAAAAAGGCAAGTGTGGGCAAGCGATAGCTAGCCAATGAGATTAAGGAATTCACCGAAAAAGGCAAAGGTAATGGAAATAGGAAAAGTTTCCAAAATGGTAAACATGGAAGCCAATAGGGCATATGTGGTAACCCAACTGGAATCAGTTATGGGAATGAAATATCGATAATACATTATAAATAGGAAAACGAAAAAGGATTTATCCAATGATCACAGACAAGGATCTAACATTAAGAATCGCCAAAAAGTGCTCAAGGAAACTCTGTGTGTTAGAGGAAGATATTGGAAGGTTAACAAGAAATTCGCTCCCAATATAAGGCTTCGATGAAATCGTAGGTATACGGAGAGGTTCAATCATATGTACCTTAGACAGTAAGTTTGTAAAGAGGGGTTAGTTGCAACCTATGGATAGAAAGAGATATTAATAAGGATTATCCAAGTGATAATTATGTCTATCAAGATGATTCCTCCTTAAGGGAAAGTATTGTGGGTACACCCGCTATAAAGTTAGTTCCATAAGGAACCATTAAGAGAAATCGTAAACTTGTGTGGTCACTTGGTGAATAGTCTATGGGTTACTATAGGCCAAAACGGTCCACCGCAGATGGATATGTTACACCTTAAAGCCAATGTATCGCAAATAGGGTGGATTATGAGGAAGTAATCCAAATGACCTTTCAACCCGTGTTGTGTAAGGTGAAACGAGAATTAGCCTGCCAGAGTGGCATAGGTCCTCATTAGTTAACTTGGCTAATGCGATATAAGCAAGTCCTTCAGGACTATAGTAAAAAAAGGGAGTCCGTCAAGGACTAGTTAGATTGAGAATGTTAGCCATTGAAGACATATCCAAAGGGTCCTTATGAGGGAAGTAAGAGGATTACCTTATATGTATAAGGTGAAAAAGAGTATCCATACTGGTAACTGACCTTAAGACCTTGTAATTGAGGGTTAAACATAAAAGTTATGAGTAGTTGGATATATTGAATAGGAGATGGATGAAAGAAAGAATGTATGTGAAGAAATGACAGAGTTCGCAGTTGTGGCAAGATATCTAAGAAACCACCATAAAATCAATCAGTTGACTATAGGATTAACCAGGGGAAGATCGCTTAACAATCTACCTGCTAATAAATACGTTCAAAAATTGAATCGGAGTCCTCCATCCTGGATTAAGAGAAATCATCCTAAATGATTAGGGAGTTAAACGTGTTTAGTTTATTTTCATTTATTACCCCTGCAAGATGGCGTTTATTTTTGAGTAATGTAGTAAAGAAACTTGCTAAATTTTTTCAAACTTACAGGTTTGATAACATGTTAATTTGCATGACATTTTGTGTTTAATTAAGTTTATTTCTGAATTGATCCCTGCTAAATTAGTGCTTTTTGTTTTAATCTTGTCAGGGATTCAATTGGGACGTTAAGAGATAAAAATAAGTAGAAAAGGACCAAATTGAAACATGATCAATAAAATGAGGCCGAATAGAAAATGTGAAGAAAGCCAAGGACTCATCAGACTTTTTGACTTTGTAAAAGCGAAAAATAGAAAAAAAATCTTATTTTATTTTTTATTTTGATTTTATGTCAAAGTGGTTAAGGCCAAAATTAGTAAATTTCATGTATATAAATAGGGCTTTAATACACTTAGGAAAGACATCTAATTTTCCCATTTTGGTTTCAACTTGGAATTGAATTGGTGCGTAACATTCTATTGCTTTGTTTCCAATTCTTGTTTCTTTTTCAAAATTCATCCAATTACCTTCCAAGTCCTTTTCCTTCCCAACTTCCACCATCTTTCATACAAATCCAATCACCTCCCACAATCTACAAGCATGATTAAATCCATGCTACACTAAATCCCATCTTAGCTTTAGGCCGATGTTCTTTCCAGTCGGTAATCGTGAGATACGTATTTGTGCTAAAAATCCTTCCAACTGGTATTCACATTTTTCCCAAGTATCAGGATTGACAACTCATCTTTTAAAGTTAACTCGATTTCAAGTCAAAAAGTGCACGTTGGGTTGGAGTCGTGTTTGCTAATAGTTGGAGAAATGAGTCGATCATGTTGTATTCAGATCTCTGAGAACAAATCTAGGAGGAAGTGATCAGGTTTAAACGACCCACGCGGTTGAGGCTGTTAATTCGAGTTGGGTTCTTCAGAGCACAAGGCTGCTGAAATGTTGAATCGGGAAAACGTGTATCTCGGTTATATAATTGGTAAGGGTTGGTTTGTAGGTCGTGTGGGGACCAGCTACGAGAGGAAGAATTGGTGGTTAGGACGTTCTTAACTACTATAACCTGCTTATTGTTTGGAGGAGAAGATCAATTTTCTAGGATCAATTTTTAATATGGAATCTACCGAGTCTAGGGCTAAGGCTTATTATCTTTGATTACAAAATCTGAATTTAATTTCTAATTTTTTAATTATTTATTTATGTTGTTTCAGTTATTTAGTTTATAAACATTTCAAAACTCCCTTGATTTATTTGTTTAATTTTTAGCAGGTCCGTTTGGAGTCATGGGCGTGGCTTTTGCCATGAATTTTGACGTGAAAAAAATTCTGATCAGAAGATAAACACAGAAGTTGATTATAACATCCAATCCCTGTGGACTCGACCTACTACCACTCTTTACTACTATTTAGAGTTATTTTGTCAGAATTATTTTTGGTGGTTTCGACGCCCATCAAATTTTGGCTCCGTTGCCAGGGATTGGAGATATTTTTCTAATTTTTGTTTGTTTACCTTATGACCAGATCAGAATCAGAACTCTATAGTTTGAACCAAAAATTGAGAAATTGGCCTGACAATTGCGAAAGAAGCCATACGATGCGGTAAATGGCCAAATCTTGGATTCGAAACCATATCATACACCGAGGAAATTTTCTCGTTCGATGAACCAAACAAGATGACCAAACAGACGATACGCCAACTCGCTGCTGCACCGGATGAACAACAACTCTTATGTATAATGTAATGGCCCGATTTAGGGGCTAGTCAGAACAATGATCTCGAAATCACTAAATCGAGGTTATAGAAAATTATTTTCATGTTATGTTATGTGTTATAACATGATTATAAGAGTGCATAAAAATTTTGGTGCCTTAATTTTAGCAATTCATAGCTAAATTGTGGAAAAGGACTAAATCGCATAAAGTGTGAAAGTTCTATTTTATTTGCTAGAGGTGCCAAATAGCTATGAATTATAAGTTGGAGGTCCAAAATGTGCAAATTCCCCTTATTTAAATGAGTTGGCCGGCCATACTAAAGCATAGGGGACAAGAGCATTTATTATGTTAAAAAGTTAGTGGTATTAGTTGGGAAAATAAATAAAATAAGATGATATAATAAAAAGCTATCATCTTTTTCATTTATTTTTCTTCTCCACCGAAAATATCAGCCATAGAAGGGCTTTGGGAGCTTGAAATTTTAGTAGCTTATTTTCTCTTCAAGTAAGTCCTTCTGATACTCTTTCTTGATGAAAATTGCATTTTTGGAGTCCCCAAAGCTTAAGCTAGCTAATGGGGGGATTAATTTGCAATATGGTAGAAAGTTTAGGGACTTGACATGAGAGATTTATTTCTGATTACTGAGTTTTTATGGAAGAAAATTAATGTTAGAAAGATGAGAAACAACTTTTGTGAAAGGTGTTGCCATGAAAACACCTATTTGGGACTAAAATGCAAAAGTTGTAAATTATTCATTAAGGCATGAAATAGTTGAAATTGTGGATAGATGTAAGAGGATTAAATGTTCAGCTAGGCTTGATTAACAAGAAAATGTGATGAAAATTTATTTACGAGCCTAGGGGCAAAATCATAAATTTTGCCAAAGTATAGGGGCAAAATAGTCATTTTGCCTAAATTGTAGATTAAGGTATTTTATGGTTATTAAATGAATAAATCAGTAAATTTCATTTTTCTAAATCAAGGAAAGCGTGTTTCAGACCTAGAACGGATGAAAGGAGAAATATGGGCTAATAGTCATTTTCGGCTATTTCGATAATAAGGTAAGTTCACATGCAATTATTGAAATTATGTATGAGTTCATGTAAGTATTCTGATGTTGTATGGAATGTATATTCACTCTATGGATGTATGAAATACCCTTGGATGAAATGCATGAAGAATGTTGAGATGATAGTTGTCTCGTATAAGACTATATTGGATTTTGGCCTCAATGTAAGGATTCGTATAAGACAATGTCAAGGACATGGCATCGATATGTTAATTTAAGTAAGACCCTATCGGGGTATGATTTCTATGTGATTTCATGAGTATGAGACTCAAGAGAGTTATTTTATAACTTGAGTATTTCAGAGTATATGTTGAAGTAAAGAAAGTATGCGGTTGAGCTACGAAAGGCATAAGTATGTATTAGAATTGAATTGAGACGATTTCAATTTATATATATATGATGAACTCCTATTGGGATATGAGAAATTAATGCACTTTGTTGCATGAGTTAGATGTATTGTTATATTGTGGGAATGCGAATAAATATTGTAACATCCTAGATTAGGGGTTATGCGTTTGTGCATAATTCATGAGTAGTAGGTTTTGGCAGTGTTTGGAAGTGAATTAAGGGTTTTTAAAATCCTAGGATGGAAGAGAAAGCTTTGGACAATTATTGGATTTTAAGTTAAGAACAAGAAGTGATGTGAAAAAGTGGCAAGGGACGCCACCTAAGGTGCAAGGGTTATGGCATCAAGTGAAGTACTTTGAGGGAAGAGGTTCGAATCCCATTGTGTGCATTTTTGCTTAATTTTATGAAATAGCATGTTTATCGTGATATGGATGTGTCTTGTGCATTTTAGAACCTTGAAATGTAAGGAAATGTATGGAAATGTATGGAAATGTAAGGAAATGTATGGAAATGTATGGAAATGTATGGAAATGTATGGAAATGTATAGAAATGTATGGAAATGTATGGAAATGTAAAGAAATGTATGGAAATGTAAGGAAATGTATGGAAATGTAAGGAAATGTAAGGAAATGTATGGAAATGTAAGGAAATGTATGGAAATGTATGGAAATGTATGGAAATGTATGGAAATGTATGGAAATGTATGGAAATGTTAAGTTCAAAGTGAACATTTTTGGAAACTAGGAAATGTAAGGAAATGATTTAGAAATGATTCAAAAGAGGAAAGTAAACATTTCGAAACTTGAAATGTAAGGAAATGTCAAGTTTAAAGAGCCAAACGAAAATTTTGGAAACTTAGAAATGACTTAGAAATGTCGAGTTTTAAAGTTTAAAAGAGGAAATTAAGGCAAGGTGGCCTTAAGAGAAAAGTATGTGAAATTTGACACACAAGCAGGCTTGGAAAAGTGGCTGAAGATGCCACTTAGGGCCTTAGGAAATGGCGCCACATGCAAGTGTAATTGGGCCAATGATCGAGTCACTTAGGAAGCAAATAAAAGAAGTTTTATTTTTGCTTCTAGAAGCAAGAGGTGGGCGACACAAGGCTTGCAAAAGAGGAGTTTCATTCTCTTTAAATTCGCTAATTAAGGGATAAATAATGGATTTATTTTAGATTATTTTCAAGAGATAAATGAGAAATTATTCTTTAATTAGGAAAATAAGGGAGAAGTGATGGCCAAGTAAGGGACTTTGAGTTTAATAATTTCACTAAGTAAGGATAGTTCTTGAATTATCTTTTATTTTAGGTGATAATTAAAGAGATAAAGCTATCAAAATAGAAGAGTGATGGCCAAGTAAGGGATTACGAGTTAGTAATTTCGCTATAAAAGGAAAAGAGAGGCCATTCGCATTATTTTACATTCTTTGAAAGCCTCTCACTAATTCTCTTCACCAAATCTTCTTCTTCTTTTATTTTTGCCAAGCCAAAATACCTTGTGTTCTAGCCGAATCCTCCATCTTTATTCTTCATTCTCTTTTCTTTCTAATCCTCCAAAAGCGAAAGTTGTGAGATCATCATCTACCCATAACCGAATCTCTCAAGGTTGAAGTGAAGGTGCAATCGATTTCTTCAAGTAAGGATAAGATCTCATTCGGTTTCATCCTTTTCTTTTAAGATTTATCAAATCTAGGACTAACCCCATTAATATCTTGTTGCCAAAACTTTGAAGAGATCTTTTCGGATTTGTTTAAGTCAACTACAAGAAGGAGAAGTTCTTTTCCCAAAGGTACACCATAGGCGCGTGTTCCTAGTTATTCGGTGAATTTTGGGATTTAAAATCCACAAGGTAAGCACATAGGTATGTTTTGGCCAAGGCCTATTTTGGATATCTAGATCTATTTCATAATTGTTGAAAAGCAAACTAACCTATGTAGAGATCCGATGTTTGGCCGAATACAAGGAGAAGAATAACAAAGTTTTTGGATTTGAGTAATAAGCAAATCGATATTAAGGTAAGTTTTAGTACACAAATCCTACTAGGATTTGGTTTTATGGCCGAATGAGTTTTTCATTAAATATTTAATATGGGTAGAATGTAGGGAGTTAAAGATCTAAGATCGAATTCGGAATTCAAGTGAAATCGTTGTTTAATCGGATGTGTACCCTACCCTAAGTTTTAATACGTTCATGGCTATGTTTTAAATTAAATGTGTTAATATGAAAGTGTAAGAACATGGCTAAGGTACCGTGTGTACCCCACACTAATCTTAATAGATTTATGGCTTAAACTTGATATATGTGTTAATATGAAAGTGTAAGAATGTGGCTAAAGTACCATGTTATGGTACAAAGTACTGTGCACGTTTTCCTACTCCTACTAGGATTATGAAATATGTTATACTTAACATGTGAAAAGTGACATGAATGTGAATTTGAGTATGATATGCATGATATGAATAATATGGGGCATTCGGGTTATTTGAGAAAGGGAAGTGAATGTGATGACTTGGTCTCACTATCTCAATGTGGTGACTTGGTCACATTATCGAATGCGGTGACTTGGTCACATTATCCGAATGTGGTAACCGGTTACATTATCGAATGTGGTGTCTCATGACACAATTATCCGTGGCTATGCCACGAATTTTATATGGCGATGAGCACATCGACCGCAATGAACGCCTTCGATGGTGTGTAGCGGATGGAGGTTGACTTAGTAGTCCCCACTGTATGCGAGGATGGTACGGTGGAGTGTAGCGGATGGCTAACTAGGTTTGGGTTTGGGTTGCATCATTATTTTTACCGTTATATGAACATGTATGTGATATGATAATGCATGCCGAAATGTTAATTTTAGTGTTGGTTACACATTGAGTCTATTTGACTCACCCCGCTGTGGGACTATTTTTAGGTGACGAACAGTAATGGACCGGGTTCGGCAGAATCTTAGGGATGGCCATGCACAGCAAGAAATTTACGACTTGGACTTTTATTTTATTTTAAGTATTTATAATTTAAATTTTGGGAATTATTTGATGTAATAAGGCCTTAGTAGGAATATTTTATTCATTTTTATTGATAAGCTTACTTAATTTTTATCAATTAAAGATTAAGTAAATCTATTTTCATACAAAGCCCAAACATTTTGTCACCTAAAGTAAAGGATTTTAATAATGAATTAAACTTGTTTTCAACTCAAGCCCAACCCAAAACAATCTTTCTTTCAAAACACACAAGTTTTTCCTAAGTAACAAAAGAATTTGAAACAGTTTACATCGGGGAACATACCAGATCCGGTCAAAACTCGTAGGCCGGGTGTGGGGTGTTTCAAATATCGTGGAAAAGTTAAGCAAGAGTTGTAATGTGAAGGTATTCTCGGATGAACAATTGAATTAAAGTATTACATATGGATGACTATTTATGAATGTTTGATAACGGTGGGCTAAGTGTGAAACCATTGAAAGATGAGTTGTTTATTAAAAAGACTTGATGTAATGTTTTATATGATTACATGATAATCAGTACAAGAATGGATTCTTTTGTAAACGAGGAATTAGCTCGTGATACAGTAAGAGATAAAATGAGTAAGCTTCTAGAGTGGTTGAGTAACCAACCTTAAGTTAATGGGAATGACCCAGTATAATCTCTTATGGTTATCTATATTTAATGAATATTAATATTTGCTAGATTATGTAGATGAACTTACTAAGCATTAGTGCTTACTCCTTTCTTTTTTTTTTTTCATCTCTTATAGATTATGTGGACTAGTACAGGTTGGAGGCCGCTGGAGATGTTTTCACACTATCGAGCAGACATTCGATTTGAGGTATCAAGTCCTTATGAGTCATGGCACGTATAGGACTAGAATTTAAGGTTGATTAAGTTATTGTTAAAGTTCCAAACTATGTTGGCCAAAAAGGGTTTGTAGTTTAATTGTGTATAGCCATTGATGATGGCTAAGTTATTGTAATTGTCTGGTAGTAACACTTTATTTTCATGAATCAAATGTATAAATTCATGTATTTTAGTCGTTGATTTGAGACTTTATTGAATTAATATATTAATGTATGAAATGTAGGATGGAAAAGGGCTTGGTATATAGCCTCTAAGTGTCCACACTGTTAGACACACTGCAGGCGTGTCCGGGCCATCTGAACCTCGCACCTTATGATTACTTGTTAGAATACGCCACGGGTGAATCACACGGCCGTGTGTATGAGCTGTGTAAGACCCACGGCTTGGGCATGGGTGTGTGCTCAGGCCGTGTCAAATAAGTCAGTAGCTCCACACGGTTGGAGGACACAAGCGTGTCAAGGTTGTGTCAAATAAGTCAGTAGCTCCACACGGTTGGAGGACATGAGTGTGTCAAGGTCGTGTCAGATAAGTCAGTAGCTCCCCACGGATGGGAAGCATGGGCGTGTTTGGGGGTGCATAGGCGTGCCCCAAACCACATGGGTGTGTAACCTCTGATTTTGTAAGAGGATTTTCGATAAGTTCTAAAAGTCTAAACAAGTGTTTAAGGCCTCGTATGACCATGATATATATGTCTAGACCAATAAAGAAAGGTTTAAAATCAAAACGAAATTTTATAGCCAGTAAGTACTTAATTAAGTGAGTTCAAGCATGGTAATGTCTCGCATCCAGTCTTAGCATCAGACTTGGGTACAGGGTGTTACATTTAGTGGTATCAGAGCTATGGTTTAGTCGGTTTTAGGACTAACCTAGCGAGTGTAAGAGTCTAGCTATACATGCCATATGTGGATCGTGATAGTGTGATGTCTCCCGGCCTTAACGAGTTTTTTTATTAAGAAAGTGAGAATCCCACTCGAGTTAAATTCAGTAAGTTGTATTATTTCTAAGCTTTATGATTTCTATCATTGAATTGCTTAGTATAATGTACCTTGTCATCATTAAATGTTTAATGTTTTGCTGAATAAAGAAATCAATGAGATTAATTATGAGTAAGTCCCGATTGAATAAGAATTGCCCAGGATACTCGATCCATCACATGAGACAAGAAAGCCCGTATAAGACCAAGCCAAGGCATGGCATTGGCAATCAAGAAGAGATTTTTCATGTAAGTCCAAGGCAAGCTTGGTATTGAACAGATATTTCATGTAAGACCAAGGCAAGCTTGGCATTGATTCAAGAAGAGATCTTTCATGTAAGTCCAAGGCAAGCTTGCATTGAACATGTATTTCATGTAAGACCAAGGCAAGCTTGGCATTCAAGAAGAGATCTTTCATGTAAGTCCAAGGCAAAAGATATTTCATGTAAGACCAAGGCAAGCTTGGCATTAATTCAAGAAGAGATCTTTCATGTAAGTCTAAGGCAAGCTTGGTATTGATTCAAGAAGAGACCTTTTATGTAAGTCCATGCCTAGAGTATGGCTTTGGCATCAAGTTCATGGCAAGAGATTTAGTATCCTCGGTAATTCACAGAAATTCATCGGGCAAATGAGTAAAGTTAAAATAAGATAGCAAGAAAGGTAGTAGTAAAACTGATATTATGTCATGCTAGTTAAGACTGACTGACAAGTATAATTCATTTTATGAATGATGATGCTGAGATTATGCTTATATTAGTAAAGCATACTAATTTTTGTGATCAAGTGTTACAGGTACCTTGTTTACCTTACAGACATGAGAATAGTAAGCACCATGATGTATGTGAGAAGTAGTAAGAGTAAGGAACCTCCCATATTGTAGTATGAAAGATAAAATTTGGAAGTTTGACTAAGCAGAATGCAGGAGATGAGTACGGAAGTTCAACGATGAAAAGATGAATAAGACCATGGTTGGACCATGTCAATGAGAGTGCCAGTGTAAGACCATGTTTGGAACATGGCATCGGCCACGATATGAGAGCCAGTGTAAGACCAAATCTGGGATATGGCATCGGCATCGACATGAGTTCCATATGAGACCATACCAAGGGTATGACATTGGTATTGGTATGAGATTTCGTGTAAGACCATAGCGAGGCTATGGCATCGTGATGACATATAAAGAAATAGCTGGACCATGATGCAGTGATACGAGTAAGACCATAGTTGGACTATGGCAATCAGGTAAACAACGTACTAAAATCCGTAAGACATTCTTTAATTGATAAGTGACGGTAAAAAAAAAGTAGAGTTAAATGTTGAGTACTCAAGTAGGCAGTAATGTAGAACCTGAGTAAGTGAAGACATTATTCTAATGTATTTGTGATAGAAACAATTGTAGCGTGATAAATGTGAAAACTCACTTGAGATGAGTTGTATGACTACGATGATATTTTATTGATGGTGAATAGTAAATCACATACGTGTAGTCACGAGAGTCAAGTTAAGGGGTCTATGATCTCACCCTCCTTACCACTGCTAAATTATGATAAGATGTTATGAAAGTCAAATTGAGTAAGTTAGTATGTGATTAATGCAGTATTTATGTTAGCATTTTGAAAATGCTTTGTGTCACATTGGTACATGATACTCTACTAGGTAGAGAAGTTGTTGTTGAACATGAGGCTGAAGTCTTAGGGGACTAGAATAAAAAGGCTATCATTGAAATATGAATTACATAAGGTCCCGTATAAGACCATGATCGAAGCATGGCCTCGGCACCAAGCTATGATTTTGTAAAAGACCATATTTGTAATATGGCACCGTTAATGAACATGAGAATCGTGTAAGACCATATTCAGAATATGGCATTGATACTTGATGTGAAAGTCTATATAAGACTTTATTCGGGTTATGGCATTGGCATTTAAAGGTAACTTCATATAAGACCACCTTGGGGATGTGACATTGATGTGACATTGGTTTGGTACCTATATGAATGACGATGACTATGCATCATTGAGTATCCCTAAGTGACCATTGGGATAGATAGATAAGTTTAGAAGTAGGAAAAAAAAAAGAATTGTACTAAGGACATGTGAATGAATGAATATAGGCACTCGTAAATGAGTCGCAAGAAATAAGTATAGAGTGTGGCATGATATGTGCTTAATAGAGGCAGTTGTAAGTGGGTATGCCTAAATGATTTGACGATTGTATTGATTATACATTGTTAAGGGCAAAGAAAAAGTTAGCCTAGGCTATTTGACTCAAGTGAGTAGAAAGCCTGAGATGTATGTTAATCGAAATCTTCTTAAATTGATGTTTATTAATGAAAGGAATGGTTAAGGAGCTTGAGGACGGAATGGTTGAACGATGAGAGTGTTCAATTATGATAACCATAGTTGTATGGGTCATAATGATCTCCTTAAGTACTAAGTGTTAATGTCTTTTGCCTCTCACTAGCGATGTAGTTGTTTATCTTATGAATCAAGATTGTGTGAGAATGTTAGCCGATTGTGAATCTAGACCAAAGATTGTCAGTTTAGTACTTGCAATTGACAATTCTTTATACCCTTGTAACCCTGTACGGGTACTTTGAGGAGGATACTCGTGATGATTTTAGTATAAGAAATGAAATCATAAGTTTCATGTTGTATGATGGGTTTTTGAGTAGCTGGATAGAGTTGATAAATTAGATCGAGATATCATTAATGTTGTGAGATGCAATGCTAGTAAAGGTTTTAGACTAGCACAGTAAAAGAAAATCAGATGAGAGTGTGCTTAAGATAGATTCTCAGTATGGAGAAAGGAGTAGATTAATGTTTTGAGACATGATTCATGTTCTGTGTATATTTGTGCATGAATTAGTAATTTTGTGTGCATGTGAGTAGGGAGCATGATACAAGGATGTGTTCATCGATGTTCAAACCGTGATGGTTGAGTTGAAAGCTATAGAAAGGACTATTAATTGAAAGTTTTAGTATTGAGTTCAGTCTAAATTGAGAAAAGGAGTTGACAGTTTGGTAATCCCGAGACGATCTCTTTCGTACCTGTATGAGAATTAGATGGGTTGTAGTGATTTATGGGAAAATCGATGAGTACTTTTTGAAAATTTTCGTGAATGAGACCATCTTATGATACTGAGATAGTGGGAATGACTTGAACTATTACCATAGTGGGTATAGTTATTGTAATACTTCATAGATGGTAGTCATTGTATAGGTGTTTAAAGGAAAGCTTCATGTTAAACAATGTGAGTTAGCTAGCCGATGATATCATAATTTCAGTGAGATTAATGTCAAGAGAAAGTTTTCCTTTTAGAATAGAAGAGTTCAGGAGTGAGATAGCAAATGGTATTTTTGAATAAGCTCCGGGTTAGTTTATTTCAAGATGGTAAAATTCAGGTTGCATAAGTTTTCTATTGTTGAGATTTCCTCGAAATAGAACTGGAATGATGATGAATCCAGAACTTATACAAAAGTTTTGGCATGAGATTTAGTAGTAGCATATCTACTAATGCAAGAATAAGGAAAAGCAGTTGTGTGCATAAATGTTTGACAACAGGGTACCTTTCATGACATGAATGAGGTTATGGTCAGACGTAGTTGACCACAAAACGCTGAGTTTTCGAAGTGTTCAAGTCAAGATTATTATAGCTGGTGGATGCTTTAAGGAGAAAGTGATGTAAAAATTTATAGATTTCAAATTTGGTTTGACAAAATTCCCAAGGATGGGAAAGGACATTCAAATTGTAGTGAATCAGTCAGTAAAGATCTGAACGATCATTTCGACGTGTCCAGAGTTTCAAATTTGGTGGATCACTGAATTTAGTATATACCCAGAGGGAGAATAACTCAAGTCTCAAGTTATGTTTTGACTTTATGTATCGCAGCTTAAGAGTTCTTGGCAAAAGAATATTGGTAACAACTCCACCTGATTAGATTTTTGGGGACGAAAATCCCTAAAAGGGGAGAATTGTAACAGCTCGATTTAGGGGCTAGTCAGAATAGTGATCTCAAAATCACTAAATCAAGGTTATAGAAAATTATTTTCATGTTATGTTATGTGTTATAACATGATTATAAGGGTGCATAAAAAATTTTGGTGCCTTAATTTTAGCAATTTATAGCTAAATTGTAGAAAATGACTAAATCGCATAAAGTGCGAAAGTTCTATTTTATTTGCTAGAGGTGCCAAATAGCTATGAATTATAAGTTGGAGGTCCCAAATGTGCAAATTGCCCTCATTTAAGTGAGTTGGCTGGCCATACTAAAGCATAGGGGACAAGAGCATTTATTATGTTAAAAAATTAGTGGTATTAGTTGGGAAAATAAATAAAATAAGATGATATAATAGAAAGCTATCATCTTTTTCATTTATTCTCCTTCTCCACCGAAATTATCAGCCATAGAAGGGCTTTGGTAGCTTGAAATTTCAGCAGCTTATTTTCTCTTCAAGTAAGTCCTTCTGATGCTCTTTCTTAATGAAAATTGCATTTTTGGAGTCCCCAAAGCTTAAGCTAGCTAATGGGGGGATTAATTTGCAATATGGTAGAAAGTCTAGGGACATGCCATGAGAGATTTATTGCTGATTATTGAGTTTTTATGGAAGAAAATGAATGTTAGAAAGATGAGAAACAACTTTTGTGAAAGGTGTTGCCATGAAAACACCTATTTGGGACTAAAATGCAAAAGTTGTAAATTGTTCATTAAGGCATGAAATAGTTGGAATTGTGGATAGATGTAAGAGGATTAAATGTTCATCTAGGCTTTATTAACAAGAAAATGTGATGAAAATTTATTTACGAGCCTAGGGGCAAAATCATAAATTTTGCCAAAGTATAGGGGCAAAATAGTCATTTTGTCTAAATTGTATATTAAGGTATTTTATGGTTATTAAACGAATAAATCAGTAAATTTCATTGTTCTAGATCTAGGAAAGTGAGTTTCGGACCTAGAACGGATGAAAAGCGAAATGTGGGCTAATAGTCATTTTCGGCTATTTTGACAATGTGGTAAGTTCACATGCAATTATTGAAATTATGTATGAGTTCATGTAAGTATTCTGATGTTGTATGGAATGTATATTCACTCTATGGATATATGAAATACCCTTGGATAAAATGCATGAAGAATGTTGAGATGATAGTTAAAGTCTCGTATAAGACCATATTGGATTATGGCCTCGATGTAAGGATTCGTATAAGACCGTGTCAAGGACATGGCATCGATATGTTAATTTAAGTAAGACCCTATCGGGGTATGATTTCTATGTGATTTCATGAGTATGAGACTCAAGAGAGTTATTTTATAACTTGAGTATTTCTGAGTATATGTTGAAGTAAAGAAAGTATGCGGTTGAGCTACAAAAGGCACAAGTATGTATTAGAATTGAATTGAGACGATTTCAATTTATATATATATATATGATGAACTCCTATTGGGATATAGGAAATTAATGCACTTTGTTGCATGAGTTAGATGTATTGTTATATTGTGGGAATGCGAATAAATATCGTGGAAAAGTTAAGCAAGAGTAGTAATGTGAGGGTGTTCTTGGATGAACAATTGAATTGAAGTATTACATGTGGATGACTATTTATGAATGTATGATAACGGTGGGCTAAGTGTGAAACCACTGAAAGAAGAGTAGGTTATTAAAAAGACTTGATATGATGCTTTATATGATTACATGATAATCAGTGCAGGAATGGATTCTTTTGTAAACGAGGAATTAGCTCATGGTACGGTAAGAGATAAAATGAGTAAGCTTCTAGAGTGGTTGAGTAAGCAACCTTGAGTTAATGGGAATGACCCAGTATAATCTCTTGTGGTTATCTATATTTAATGAATATTAATATTTGCCAGATTATGTAGATGAACTTACTAAGCATTAGTGCTTGCTCCTTTCCTTTTTTTCATCTCTTATAGATTATGTGGACTAATACGGGTTGGAGGCCACTTGAGATGTTTTCACACTATCGAGCAGACATTCGATTTGAGGTATCAAGTCCTTATGAGTCATGGCATGTATAGGACTAGAATTTAAGGTTGATTAAGTTATTATTAAAGTGCCAAACTATGTTGGCCAAAAAGGGTTTGTAGTTTAATTGTGTATAGCCGTTGATGATGGCTAAGTTGTTGTAATTGTCTGGTAGTAACACTTTATTTTCATGAATCAAATGTATAAATTCATGTGTCTTAGTCGTTGATTTGAGACTTTATTGAATTGGTATATTAACATATGAAATGTAGGATGGAAAAGGGCTTGGTATATAGCCTCTAAGTGTCCACATGATTAGACACACGGGCGTGTGTCTGGGCCGTGCGAACCCTGCACCTTATGATTACTTGTTAGAATAGGCCACGGGTGAATTACATGGCCGTGTGTATAAGCCGTGTAAGACCCACGGCTTGGGCATGGGCGTGTGCTCAGGCCGTGTCAAATAAGCCAGTAGCTCCACACGGTTGGAGGACACAGACGTGTCAAGGCCGTGTCAGATAAGTCAGTAGCTCCCTACGGATGGGAAACATGGGCGTGTTTGGGGGTGCACGGGCGTGTCACCTCTGATTTTGTAAGAGGATTTTCGATAATTTTTGAAAGTCTGAACAAGTGTTTAAGGCTTGTATGACCATGGTACGTATGTCTAGACCAAGAAAGAAAGGTTTTAAATCGAAACGAAATTTTATAGCCAGTAAGTACTTAATTAAGTGAGTTCAAGCATGGTAATGTCTCGCATCTAGTCTTAGCATCGGACTTGGGTACAGGGTGTTACATATAACCTATCCAGTGGGAGGAACTCCGTTTGAGTTAAAGTCGGGTTTGATTCATTTAATACCCACTTTTCATTGATTACAAAACAAAAATTCGCACACCCACCTTAAAGAGTTCCATATAGTGTGCACAAGCATGAAGCTTCAGGGAGTAACCGAAGACCAAATCAAACTTCGTGCTTTTCCTTTCTCACTAGCCGACTGTACTAGAGAGTGGCTATTTTATATACCCTTGGGATCTGTCAACACATGGTTTGACATGTCTCATTTCTTTTCTTGACAAGTTCTTCCCTGCAGCTCCAACGGCCGAACAAGGGAGAGACATCGTGGGAATCTGTCAGAAAGAGACTGAATCGCTCTATGATTACTGGGAGTGATGCAAAAAGTTGTGTGCAAGTTGCCCACAACATGGACTGACTGAACAGTCACTCTTCCAGTATTTCTATGAGGGGTTGCTCCGATGGAATTGAAAATGATAGATACTACAAATGGGGGGCACTTGTTAATATGACGCCTCAAAGAGCGAGAGAGTTGATTTCAACCATGGCTGCTAACTCTTAACAATTATGATCGGCTACAAAACCCATGAGACGGGTTCACGGGTTAAGTTCTCTATCTATAGAAGATAAAATCGATAAGTTAACTAACGTTGTTAAAACTTTGCTTATAGATAAAATGGGCCCAGCACGATTGTGCGGAATTTGCGCTAAGCCAGACCATCAAACTGACTCATGTTGTCGGAATTCCAGGACCACCTCAAAGGTGATATGACCCCTACTCAAACTAGTATAATGTGGGGTAGAAAGATTACCCGAATCTAAGTTATAGGTCAAACCCTCGGTTCAATCAACCGTACCAACAAAGGCCGCCTCAGAATCAACAGTTACCATCACCAAAGTCATCTTTGGAAGCCATAGTGGAAAGGCTAGCCAATAGTATTGAGAAATTTTAACAAAAAAACTGACATACACTTGCAGGAGTTGGATAAGCAAGTGAGCAAGCTCGCACTCACGGTTAGCCATTTGGAGTCCCAAGGTAAGCTGCCATCCCAAACAGAACCAAACCTTCGACACAATGCAAGTGCTATGACATTGAGGAGTGGAAAGGTTTTGGATCCTGTACCTGGCACGAGTCGCACCCACAACTCCAGTCAAGATAAGGAGAAACTTGACACAGAGGCTCTAGTAGAGTCAACACCACAAAAATCATTTGCAGTACCACCTCCGTTTCCTAGAAGACTTGTCTGTAGAAGGCCCAATTTGCCCGGGGCCCATTTTTCAACCCAAACCAAAATTAAACCCAATTAACCCAAACAAAAAGCCCAACACCAAATAAACAGAAACAAACAAAATAAAAGACCCAAACCCAATTACAACTAACGAGGCCCAATTAGCCCAATGCCAAATCAGAAAAAGGAAAAAACAAAACCCTAGCCCCCTAGGTGCCGCCCCTATCCTCTGACGACCACCACTATCGGACCCTGCTGCCGCCTCTGCAGCACCGCCCTTGTCACATCCACTGCCCATTTGCCTGCAAGAAGAACAGAGAAATCATCAAGAAAACAAGTTGTAAAGATGGCCATATAAAGCCATGAAAGAACCGAATATATAAAAAAAGAAGAAATAAAAAAAAAAACAGAGAAAAAAATCAGAAAAAAGAAAAGATCCAAACCCATCAAAAATTGAATATACAAAAGGGGATTTTTTGATCAATAAAAAACGAAGAGACCCAAAAAATCATTGTAATATTCGGAGAGATTTATCAATACAAAAACATTTCAGATCAAAGCAGACAAAGAACAAATCAAAAATAGCGAGATTAAGCATAAGAAAAACCCAAAAAAAAAAAATCAAACAGAGGCCAAGAAAGGTGATTTTCTTTTCCCTTAGTATTTTCAAAACTTTTCTTTTCTTTTTTTTTTCTTCCTCCTTTTCGACACATACATATTTAAAAAAGGAAAAAGAACAAGATTTTACCCTTCCGGCCACCATGTACGGTGGTCGGCGATGGCTGAAGGCGACAGCGAAGCCAACGGCAGTCTCCTCACCGGATTCTGGACCCAGTCCAAAGAGAAGCACCCCTTCCCTTTTTTTCTGAAACGCGGACCAAATGAATTTTTGGGCGAAAATGTCGTTTTTATAAGTCGGTGAAACGATGCCGTTTTGGTAGGTGCCATTAAGCCCCAAAACGACGTCATTTCACCCCTAGGATCCGCGTGTTTTTTTGTCAAATGGCTTATTGCGCTTTCGGTCCTTCCGCATTTTCAGATTTTTAAAATTAGGTTTTTGATATTTCAATTTTGGCCCAAAATTTCGCGCAGTTTGTAATTTGGTCCTTTAAAACGCTGCGCTTAAACAGTTTGGGGAAATTGTGCTCCGCGTCCCTCATTCTTTTGCGCGCGTTGCAATCCAGTCCCCCTATTATTCATTCTACAAATTGACCCAAAAATTTTCATTTTTAATGCAATTTAATCCATTTTCAATTATTTTGCAATTTTACTATTTTTGCTTTATTTAATTTTTCTTATTATTAACTATTTATTATTATTTTATTACCTGTTATGTTATTATCATTATCACAATCATTGTATTATTATATTCTATGTATTTGTGTATTTTGTGAGCCTATATTATGTTATTTATTTATTTTATTAGTATTACTATATTTTATATATGTATGCATTTTAGTTTCTTATATTATTGTTTTATTCATTTATTTAATTTGCATTATTATTACTATAATATTATGCACCATTGTTATTTTATTACTATCTTTGTTATTTTATTAACATCATAACCCTTCTTTACTTATTATTTAATAATTCATTTATCTTTTACAATTATTATTTTCATACATATATCTATTATTATAATTACTATGTTATTATTATAATTACTTTTATTACCATTTGCTATTTCCATTTATTATTATTATTATTATTATTATTATTATTATTATGTTTACTATTATTATTACATTTGCATGTTATTATTACGTTCTTCTACTATTACTATTATTACTAATGTATTACTATTATTACATTTATTACCATGTTTATTATCATTTTATTATTCCCATCATTATCATTATTTTCTATCACCGTCAATATATATACTACTATCATAATACTTTCCTTTTACCATTACTTATATTATTACTATTCATTATTTGTTATTATCAATATTTTCATCGCTCGTCTCACGAATCCTTCCCGACATCTCAATTTTCATAACAATTGATATTCCGTATTAGCAATTTCAGGTGAATTGAGCCCTAACTTACTGGGTTCCGATTTTCCTCGTTTAAGTTAAACAATGGAATATCCCTTTCAAAAATTGCAAACTCAAGTTTCAAATCGACATTCTTATTGGCAATTCGAGTGAATCGAGCCCTAACTTACTGGGTTCTGATTTTTCTCGTTTAAGTTAAACAACGGAATGTCCCTTTTAAAATCGCAATTCAAATTTTAAACAAAACACTTAATCTCAGAAATTCGAAATGTCGCGCCCTAACTTACTGGACTCGACATCTAGATACTTCGAATAAGTTTTTTTAATATAGAGACAATATTCCTAATTTGGACCTTCGAGACAACGAACCCTAACTTATTGGGTTCTGATTTCTCGTTTCACAAATGACGGGAGATCCTCTTCAAATATAAAGCCAAGTTTTAAAAGGCGAGCTTAGTTTTGGGAATCTAAAGTATTGCGCCCTAACTTACTGGACATAATGCTTTACCTCTTTGAAAATAAGAGAGTCTTAATACCCCTTTCGATCCCTTCAAGTTTTAGAAATCAAAAGTATCTATTTTCGAATCACTTCAATGTTTTCAACATTAGGACATCGATCAATCAATTTGGTACCAATTTTGGGCGTATCGAAGGTGCTAATCCTTCCTCGTGCGTAATCGACTCTCGAACTCATTTTTCTAGATTTCGTAAACCAAAATCATTATTCTGATAAATCAAACTGTTTATTAAAAACAACTATTTTACGAGATAACCTGATCACACCCAAATAAAGATCGGTGGCGACTCCTATTTTATCATTTTCAAAACCCAAGTTCGATTCTCGTTTTGTCAAAAAATGGTTACGACAGCTTGGCGACTCCACTAGGGACTTCGAGAGTCAGGCCATAGATTGATTAATTTTGTCCTTTTGATTAAAATTGGAAAATGGTTTCAAAAAATCATGCTTCTTTTAATGCACTTTCAATTTTGGGTCTCGTAAATACTTTGGCATTGCAATCGCATGACCGTTGTGGTCACACCCTTTAAGTGGGAGCGAAGCTATGCCTTCGTGAGGTTTTCACCTCCGCATGGGCTAGTGGATCATTGTCGGGATACATCCATACCTACGTCTTCGTGAAGTTTTCACTTCCGCATGGCCATAGGGAAATGTATTCCCCTGAACCGAACTCAGTCCGTATGAGCCTATAATGGGTGAGGATCGAGGAATCTGTTGGTTAGGGTACCTCGAACTTTAGAACTCAACCACATGTAAAGAGCCTAAGAACCCACCCCGAGCTGAACTATGCCAAACATTAGTAGTTACCCAGATAGGCATTTGTGTATTTTATATGCTTTATATCTCATTCTGTGGTACTAATTGATGATGTTTTATTTCCTCTGCATGTCATTTCCATTTTTAAGAAGCATCGATTCACAATCAGTTTCTAAGTTAGAGAGTTGGTTATGGAAAGTGAATTCCTTGATAAAGTAGAAGACAATGCGGCCGCCCACACATGGTCAGAGCAAAGCCAATTAGAAAAAGGGGACAGCTTAGCTGAGGGATATGTGTCAAAATTACGGGATTTTACCAATATCAGTGTCATGTAGAATGAACTCCGAGAGTTGAAAAAATATGGGCCTAGTGGGATGACGAGGTAAAGCAATTGTTTTATAGTACCTACGGCGATCTACCATACCTACTTGATGTCAAAATAGATAAGCACCTATTCCGAGCAATGACACAGTTCTGGAATGCTACTTATAGCTATTTCTCATTCAGGAAAGTAGATTTAGTTCCCACAGTAGAGGAATACACGACCTTGCTACGTTGTCTGAGAATTCAAGTTGATAAAGCTTATTCCAAAGTAGTCAATAGCCTAACTTTCGCGAAGAAATTGATGAAAATCACGGGAATGAGTGAACAATGGGTCTTAGCTAAAATGCAGAAGAAAGGCGGCGGTAAATGCATACCTTGGATATATTTGAGGGACCTGATCCTAACGCATCCTAATGTGAAGAAAAAGATTGACGTCTTGGCCTTGTGTATTTACGGTCTGGTGATCTTCCCAAAAGCCCTAAGACACATTGACAAAGTAGTTATTGATCTGTGCAGCCGATTAGACAAAGGGGTCACGCCTGTTCCTGCCATCTTGGCCGAAACATTCAGATCCTTGAATGCATGTCGGAGAATAAGTGAAGGTAGATTTATTGGATGTGCGTAGTTATTGTTGGCCTGGTTCCATAGTCACTTCTAGAAAGTGGAGAATGTGTCTTATCGGTTCTTATTGAAGAATTACTCCTTGTTGAAAGAGATAGAAGCTACGCCTAGGAGAGAAGACATGTCCGAAGAAAACTGGATAGCGCTCCTTCAAAACCTTCAAGAAGACGACATCGAGTGGAAGGCTCATTGGATGATTCCCGACAAAATCCCTTATCGTTGTGGAAACTTCAACTGGGTTCCTCTACTGGGAATTTGGGGTGCCATTGCATACGCCCCTTTGCTGGTCCTAAGACAATATGGTTCAAGACAGTTCGTACCAACAACATACGGACTGGCTCAATGTGAGTTCTCATACAAAGGGGGGAGCTATAAGAAAAAGGTTAAAGAGATCTCTAGTGCTTGGAATCAGATTCATAGAATGAAAATGTTATCCGTAGGCTCGATGATGACCCCAGAGTACAGCGGATGGAGGGTTAGAAGGATTAATGATAATGTCCCTGAGCCAAATCCAGAGGGCGCCCGATCAAGAGAAGAATGCCTGCGAGTAGTCCCATCAAAATTAGAGATTGTGAAACAAGATTTTGAACGGATGAGTTCGGAGCTTGGAAAAAGGATAGAAAAGCTGGAGGAAGAAAAGATGTTCCTCCAATTAGAAGTGGGCGGTCAAAAATCAGAGGCTGAGAAACTTAGAAAGGAAAAATAAAAGGTAGAGGAAGACCGAGATAACTTGAAGACGGAATACAAGAAGATGCGTCTGATGATAAAAAGTGCTGGATTAGGAAAAACTTCGGAGCAGTGGTGACAAGAGATCCGAGACGAAAAAGCCAGAGTTAGTAGTTGGGAGAAAAAGTTTCAGGAAATGCAAACACAAAAAGAGGCCTTAGAGAAGGGCATGACAGAAAACCAAAAGGAGAAAAAGGGACTAAAAGCTAGAATAGCTGAGCTTGGGCGGTCTCTGCACCACTATCGAAGTCAAGACTCAGAAAGCAAACTGAAATCAAGTCTAAACAGAATCAAGGAAATGAAGGATATGGTTGAAGAGCTAGAATCGGCATTACACAGTGGTGAGCTCCAGATTGAGCTTCTGGAAACAAGAGAAAGGCATTGGGAGGAGGAGCTTCGCCATTCTTATGAGCAAGTCAGAAGCTGGGATTACCTCATGGGTGAAGCGATAATCCAGATTTGAGAGGTAGCTGATCACCTACAGACTTTGGCTGTAGAGGCTGACATATTGAGTGTGAGATATGAGCTACAACCGCGTTGTAACCAAGAGCTAATCTCTTTGCTTAAGAAAATCAAAACCTTAGGCTGTAGGGCAAAAGCATATTTGTAGTCTGTTTTATGTAAAGGGTTTTGTTTTCTAATAAAGTTTTCTAAAATGAAGTTGAATCTAAATCGATGCCTTCTTCTTGCATTCATTTGCATTGCATCATATTATATGCATTTAGGTCTATAAAAAAGGAGAGCCTAATTAGTTAAAGTTATAATGTAAGAAAAGAGAAGGGAGAAAGAGAAATGAAACTAAACACCCTTACGGTACACGTGCTAAGTCAAAGAAAATGGATCAAAGGTTTGAACAATTCCAGAAGGACTTGCAGGACTAGATGCAAGAATAAATGACAAAACTCCAACAAGAAATGAGGGACCAAATGTTAGAGGCTCAACGGAACATGATGGCCCAAATGACCTTCATGATGAATGGGATAACGGACAAAGGGAAAGGCCTTGCAGTTAGTACCGGAAAAGAGAGTGAAGGCCATCCCCCAAGATTCACTCCGCCTCATGTCCGTGAAATGCAAAGAGGATATTCTCAAGGGGAACCTGCAGGCTTAGAGCAACGACCCGCACCACCTGCTCATCTAGGGCAAGGTATATTGGCATCGAACCGGGGCTAATCCTGGCGATCTAATTATTCCGATTTGGATGATCCAAGAGAAATAGCCGAGTTGAAAATGGATGATCATGATAAGTACAGAGCTTGGAAGAAAGGCTCAAGGCAATAGAAGGTATGAAGTCTTCTACTGACCGAGTTCCAAAGAGCTTAGTTTGGTGCCCGATCCGGTTCGCCTTGAAATTTAAATTACAGATTTTGAAAAATATGATGGGACGAGATGTCCAAAGGCGATCTGATCATGTTTTTTCGGAAGATGACTGGTTATGTGAATGAAGACAAATTGCTAATACACTATTTTCAAGATAGCTTGGTTGGATCAGCCATTCGATGGTATAATCAACTCAGCAGAGAAAGGGTCCGATCATGGAAAGACTTAGCATTAGCATTTTGTGAACAATACAAGCATGTCTCCAACATGGTGCCTGATCAACTAACACTGCAGATGATGGAAAAGAAGCCGACAGAGACTTTTAGATAATATGCGCAAAGATGGAGGGATATCTCGGCCCAAGTAGAACCCCCATTAACTAAAACTGAGATAACGGTCCTCTTTATCAACACTTTGAAAGCGCCGTTTTATGATAAGTTGGTAGGAAACGTCACAAAAGACTTCGCCGATATTGTAATATCTGGGGAACTTATAGAAAATACCATCAAGAGCAGATGGATGGAAGGCCCCGAGAGTTTGAAAAGGGCAGCACCGATAAAGAAAAAAGTGGCAAAAACTCATATGGTGGGGACTGAGAGCCACTATGCTTCTAATCCGTACCCAACCCAATCACGACCTCAATATCGCCCACCTCCAAACTTCTATTTTCCTCCTCAGAGCCCTTACTATCAAGCACCTCCTCCTTACCCCGTTTACACTACAAATAACCAAAGACCATCCACTATATTCCCACCAAATACTATACCTGCTCAAAGCCAACCTAAGAACGACCAAAGACCGACAAAACCCAATCCTGAAAAACCTCAATTTACTCCCATTCCTGTGTCATATGGAGAGCTGTGCCCGAAATTACTAGAAAAATAATTAATATCCCCATATTATATGGCACCCCTAAAACCTCCATACCTAAAATGGTACGATCCTAATGCTAGTTGCATGTACCACACTGAAAACTAGGGGCATTCTACAGAAAATTGTCTAGCCTTTAAAAGAAGGGTTCAAGGTCTTATTGATGCAGGCATTTTACGATTTGATGGTGTTAGTAATATGGCTAAAAATCCGCTCCCTAACCATACTAAAGGGAACGTGAGTGTGGTGACGAAGGAGGATGGGTGGCGAGCTAAAAGTTGTGTTGCTAAAATAAAGACACCTTTGTGGAAGGTATAGGAAATAATGATTGAGAAGGGTTTTTTCTGTCCACTCAACAAAAGTTTCAAGGAAGAAAGTACAAAAGGTCAAAGTTTTTATGTCTTCCATGGTATAGAAGGGCATTACACCCAGTCTTGTGAGGAATTCAAAAAATTACTTCAAGACAAGATGGACAATAAGGAGGTCGAGATCTTCAACAGAGTAGAAGAGGCCGATGAAGGAGAAATATGCGCCTCTGATAATCAACCATTAGCTATCCCTTATAGTGACGATCGGCCTCTGGTGATTTATTATGAGGTCAAGAAGAAGGAAGTCCAACCAAAAGTAGTGATTGAAGTGCCATCTCCTTTCCCTTACAAAGACAACAAAGTTGTACCATGGAAATATGATGTCAATATTATCATGCCTGAAGGTGAAAAATCCAAAGCTATGACTGGAAGTGTTAGCGAAGTAGGACACTTTACCCGCAGTGGGAGATGTTATTCTCCTGAGGTGGTTGAATCAAAGAAAAAAGCCGTTGACTCGAATCAGAAAGGAAAGGCGTCGATGCATGATGCTGAGGTTGATGTTGAAATACAGTCTGAGCAAAAAATTAAAAGACTAGTGAATGCGGAGGAAGCACATGAATTCTTAAAGTTTATCAAGCACAGTGAATATAACGTCGTGGAGCAGTTGAACAAGCAACCGGCTCGAATTTCAGTATTATCCCTACTGTTGAATTCAGAACCACATCGAAATGCTCTATTGAAAGTGTTAAATCAAGCGTATGTGGCTAGCAATGTATCTGTTGAAAAGCTTGATAGGTAGGTGAACAACTTGAATGCGGATAATTTCATCTCTTTTAGTGATGACGAAATACCACCAAACGGTAGGGGCTCTGTAAAAGCATTGCACATCACAACTAGTTGCAAAGGCTATATAATACCAAATGTGCTTATTGACAACGGGTCTGCACTCAATATCATGACCTTGGCCACGCTTTCCAGAATGCTAGTTGATATGTCTTATCTAAGGCCTTGTCATTCCACAGTAAGGGCATTTGATGGGACACGACGAGAGGTCATGGGAAAGATTGAAATTCCTCTAGAGATGGGCCCATGTACATATGATATCGAGTTCTAGGTTATGGACATCACGCCCTCGTATAATTGCCTTTTAGGGAGGCCTTGGATCCATTTGGCTGGGGCAGTTCCTTCATCTCTCCATCAAAAAGTAAAGTTTATCATGGATAGCCTCTTGATCACGGTCGCTGGTGAAGAAGACATTGTTGCATCTGTCTCTGCTGACGCACCCTACATCGAAGTAAACAAAGATGTAGTAGAATGTTCCTTCTGTTCCTTCGAATTTATCAATGCTACTTTTATTGCCGAAAGAAATAGCATTCTGACACCCAAGCTATCAAGGAATACCAAGATGGGAATTAAGTTGACTGTGGGAAAGGGAGCCCGAGCGAAGAAAGGTTTGGGAAGAAATTAGCAAGGGATGGTTAGAGCACTAAAATCAATACATCACAAGGCTCAATGCGATTTGGGATTCAAGCCGGATATGCGACAAAGAAGAAAAGCATTGCAGAAAAATCAAGCAAGGAGGATTGCAAGAGCCTCAGGTCGGGATTTGGAATGGGAGCCCATAGCGTATCCTCCTTTGTCAAAAACATTTACATCTGCAGGAATGATGTACCCTGTAACACCCCAAAACCAGCCTATGCATTAAGCCCGGATTTTGGCATGCCACACAAATTTAACGTACATTCAAATCATTTAACGAAGTAAAATCAAATTCCAAAACGATTAAGAGAATGACTTTATCAAAAAATCGAAGTTTATTTGAAATCCTTGATTAAAAACACAAGAGATTATCATTGGATCTATAGAGTAGTATTTGATTAAAATTTTAAAATTTATTTAATCAAAATATTCTAACGAAGAGTTAAAAGATTTCTGAGTTTTAAAGATATTTAAGAAAGCCTTTATTTTATAAGAAAGTTTTAGAAAATCATTTATGAAAAACTAAATCAATCCAACTTGATAAAACTAAAACATAATAAATCCATCCACATAATAAAATCCATAATTAAAAGGCCTTATTACATCGCCATTAAAAATAGTACTTAATAAAAAATTATAAAAGAAGTCTTAAAGTTTTATAAACCACCATTTGTAGTATAGCCTCCCATGAAGTCGTCTTCACCCAAGTCTCCATCAATTGTTATTACGGAGAGGGTAAAAAAAATGGGGTGAGTTACTTAGAACTCAAGTGTAACTCACTTACCATAGTCCACTAGGCCAAGACCATTTAAACATTTATTTGGGCCTAAGCCCATTTCAAAATATAATAATTTAGCATATATATATATAAAAATGCAAATGATATGCAATTCCCAAAACCAAACCTAGATTTCCATCCACTACACACCCCTGTACCCAACTAGCACACCTGTGGAGAGCTTTAGTCACCCACCCCGCCAACACACCAAAGTAGGCTTTAAGCCCAATATAATATTTGTGGCAACGGCTATTTAAATAATTGTGGTAGAACCACCGATCTAGATTTCGGGCAACGGCCATCGTGACAGAGTCACCTATCTAGAATTCTGGCATCAAGCCTTTCTTCTCTTCATCATTGATCCCAACCCATGCAATCATGTTTATGCATTGCAAAATATTTGTAAAGAAAACCATATTATAATTTATGAATTTTGGCCCATTAAAACACATATCACATATAGCCCATTTATCAATTACCATAAATGGCCCAATTATCAAATTTCACTTATGGCTCATTTATCGATTATCACATATGGCCCAAATTCTCAATTATCACATATGGCCCAAATTTGCCAAATATCATATATGGCCCAAATTTATCAAATATCACATATGGCCCAAATTTGCCAAATATCACATATGGCCCAAATTCTCAAATATCACATATGGCCCAAATTTGCCAAATATCACATATGGCCCAAATTCTCAAATATCACATATGGCCCAAATTCTCAAATATCACATATGGCCCAAATTTGGCAAATATCACATATGGCCCAAATTCTCAAATATCACATATGGCCCAAATTTTCACTTATTATCGTTTTAGCCATTAAGGACGATTTCAAAATTTTCACGATCTTAATACCAATTTCATGATCTTAACACTAAAGTGTCGATAATGCCATATTTTTTGATTTCACAAACTTTGCGATTTTTAGTCCAACTTTTACTACTGTATAGTCAACTAACCCATGAGATATAGTGTGAGATTACACACCTGATTACGGTGAGAACTACACTCTCCCGCTCGTCGATATCTAAACACACATTACGAAGGATTAGAACACTAAAATTTAATATTAAACTATTCTAATATTGAGCGATCTAAATCTTACCCTCGAAATTTCGAATAACCACTATTTGCAATTTCTCTCTGATCAAAGGTTTAGAACCATGAGTAAACAATGGTTCGGGGGTACGTACAACTTCGAATAATTTGTTTTCACCGGATGAGGGTCCACAACCCGGTGGAAAATCTCGAATTCCCGAAACAGTCCTTCTCTTGAATTTAGGGGGAATAATGGAACCACCCCTCTTACGAACACTATTTACTGCTCTTTTCGTCCCTATTTTGATTGTCTTCAAAGAGAAAGTATCATTAGTTCTAACAATATATCGAAAATCTTAAGACTAAAGACTTAAAGAGTGTAATCGGTTTACCTTAATAATCCTTTACCTTTAACACCTTAAATCTGATTTCAACGATCTACGACGTTTACGAACACTTGAGTTTCGGCCCTCCACTATCACACTATTGTCCAAGGCTTCAAAGAAGAAAACAAAATATTGAAGAGAAAACATATGTATAAGAAAAGATTCGGCTATGAATAAACAAAGAAAAGAAAAATGATTCTGCAAAATTTTACCATTAATATTCGGCCATGAAGAAAAAATTTGAAAAAGAATAGTGATGTTTGAGTCTTCTTTACTAAAAAGAAAGAAAGATGGAAAAAAAGATTAAAGAGAGAATGTTTATGGGTCAATTTTCCAAGGATGGAAGATGAACAAAGATAGGGTCTTGGGGTTGATGTATATTCGGCCAAAAGGAAGAAAAGAAAATGACCTTTCAAGATGGTATGGTTTCGGCAAAATGAGAAAAAGAACTTGGGGAAGTATGGAAAATGATAACTATTCGATCTAAAAGAAATGACCAAAACCAAAGTAAAATTCTACCTATTACACAAGACACATTTCGCTAGGGAGAAGAAATTGAGAGAAAAGTTTTGCAGAAAAGCACAAAATGACCAAAAGCCAAAGTGGTCATCCAAACTACCAAAAGCTATCAAAGTTTTGCCAACCCTAGCCCCAAAAACCGTCCAAGTACATGGACAATTAGCCATTCAAAGCTTTCCAAAACAAAGCCCTTGATCCATGCCTTATGTCCCCTTATCACCTTAATTCATGAGATTCTTTTCCTTAAACCTTTACTTACCTTTTTCCTTTGGTCTTCATACCAAAAATGATATCCAACTCATCCCTTAACCTTATCCATGACCAACACTTGCTAAGGAAAGCAAAAAAATAAAAGCTTTCAAAATGCATGCTAGGAGATTCGAACTTCTCACCTCAAGCACACATGCATGCGCCAACACCACCTTGCTACTAGCTCATCTTATGCTAGTTTTTAACACTTAGATTTACTTAAACCGCAAAGTCACTTGATCCACTTCAATTAAATACTCCTTACTAAAATTTATTCTAACTCTGAACAGTTTTCAAGTCTTCTCAAGACTATACTAATCATGAAAATATTTATTATACACAAGTTAAACACTAAAACATGCATCAATTCAATACTTAAATTTTAGGATGTTACAACTCTACCCTCCTTAAAGAAAATTTCGTCCTCGAAATTTACTCAGCTAAAAGAGATGAGGATATTGTTGTCGAATTGCATCCTCAGCTCCCAAGTAGCTTCCTCCACTCGTGATTACGCCATAAAACCTTGACCAGCAGATACTCTTCTTTCTTAACACCTTAACATCTCTATCTAAGATTCTCCTTGGTTCCTCCTTGAAAGACAAATCTGGCCTTAATTCCACTTCTTCTACCGGTTCTATGTGCGATGGATCTAATCTATAGCATCTCAGGATAGAAACATGGAAAACACTATGAATCTGACTCAATTCCAGAGGTAAATCAAGTTGATAGGCCACTGGTCCTACACGCTTCAACACGCTGTACGACCCAATGAACCTAGGGCTCAACTTGCCTTTCCTTCCGAATCTGAAAATCTTTTTCCACAGTGAAACTTTTAAAAAGACCTGATCTCCCATCGCAAACTCAATAACTTTACGCTTCAGATCCGCATACGACTTTTGTCTATCCGAAGCTTCCTTTAACCGCGCTCAAATTACCTTTACTTTTTCTTCCGTCTCTGATATCAATTCAGGACCCAAAAGTTGTCGTTCCCCTAATTCAGTCCAACAAGTAGGAGTACGACATCTATGACCATATAACGCTTCATAGGGTGCCATCTGAATGCTAGACTGATAGCTGCTGTTATACGCAAACTCTGCCAATGGTAGAAAATCCTCCCAACTACCTCTGGAATCAATCACACAACCTCTTAACATGCCTTCCAAAATTTGGATTACTCTTTCCGACTGACCATCTGACTGAGGGTGAAAAGCCGTACTGAAGTTTAACTTTATTCCCAAAGCCTCATGTAAAGCTTTCCAAAATCGTGATGTAAATCTAGGATCCATGTCTGATATGATAGACATTGGTACCCCATGCAACCTCACGATTTCAGATACATACAGTTTAGCCAACTTTTGCAACGAGTAATTCGTATGAATTGGTAAAAAATGAGCAGTCTTCGTTAATCGATCTACTACCACCCAGACAGAATCTTTCTTAGTAAGTGTTAAAGGTAACCCACTAACAAAGTCCATCGTTATCCGCTCCCATTTCCATAATGGAATCTTTACTGGTTGCAACAATCCCAACGGTAATTGATGTTCCGCCTTTACTTGTTGACAAGTCAAACACTTTCCCACAAAATCAGTAACTTCCCGTTTTAACTTTGGCCACCAATACTGTTCATGGAGATCCCTATACATCTTATTTCCTCCGGGGTGCATAGCATAAGGGCTACTATGCGCCTTTAGAAGAATCATTTGCCTCAAATCCGAGTCCTCGGGCATACAAACCCTTCCACGAAAACACAGTACACCATCTTTGTTCAAACCAAAATCTCCTATTATACCACTTTCAGCTTGTTGTATTAAAGGACCCAACTTTTCATTGGATAATTGTTTTTCCTTGATTTGCTCCAACCACAGAGGCTTCACATGAATTTTCGCTAGCAAACTGCCATCCTCATGCAAACTGAGATGAGCAAACATTGCTCTTAACTCCAATATAGCCTTACGACTCAACGTGTCTGCCACAACGTTAGCCTTTCCAGGATGATACTCGATTGAGAAATCATAATCCTTTAACAACTCCACCCATCTCCATTGTCTTAAATTCAACTCCTTTTGGGTAAGGAGGTAATTAAGACTTTTATGGTCCGTATAAATAATTGACTTCTCACCGTAAAGATAATGTCTCCAAATCTTTAATACAAACACTACCGCAGCCAACTCCAAATCATGAGTAGGATAATTGACTTCATGCGGCCTCAACTGTCGAGAAGCATAAGCTACCACTTTTCCACTTTGCATCAAGACACACCCTAAACCCGTGTGTGACGATCACGATAAACAGTAAACTCTTTTCCGCCTCCGTTGAATCAATCTGGCGCTTCGTTAGAATCTTCTTGATTTCTCGAAACTTTCTTGTTGTTTATCGGTCCATACATATGGTACTTCTTTCCGTAATGACTTAGTTAGGGGTGCAAAGAATCAACGAAAACCCTCAACAAAGCGTCTATAATAACCACCAAACCCAAGAAACTTGGATCTCGACCATCGACTTTGGCGGCTTCCAATCCAACACAAGATCTACCTTCGAGGATCAACTCTTATTCCTTCAAATTGACACTACATGACCCAAGAAAGTCACTTCCTTCAACCAAAATTCACACTTATCGAATTTGGCATAAAGTTGCTTATCTCGCAAAATTTGCAACACAGTGCGCAGATGAGAGTCATGCTCTTCTTCATTCCTCGAATATACCAAAATGTCATCTATGAACACTACTACGAACCGGTCTAAATAAGGCTGAAAGACTCGATTCATCATGTCCATAAATGTAGCTGGTGCATTAGTCAAACCAAACGGCATCACTAAAAACTATTGTCCATAGCGAGTTCGAAATGTCGTCTTATGAATATCTGCCTCTTTCACCTTGAGTTGATGATAGCCCGATCTCAAATCAATCTTGGAGAAGACTGAAGCTCCTCTTAATTGATCAAACAGGTCATCGATTCTCGGCAATGGATACCTATTCTTGATCGTCAATTTATTCAACTACCTATAATCAATGTACATACGCATCGACCCATCCTTTTTTCTTGATGAACAAAACCGGTGCTCCCCACGGAGACACACTTGGTCGAATAAATCCTCGATCTAGCAGTTCTTGAATTTGAGCTTTAAGCTCCGCTAACTCCTTCGGTGCCATTCTATAAGGAGCAATGGACATCGGAGCGATTCGGTAAAAGCTCAATGCCAAATTCTATTTCCGATCCGAGGTAGACCCGAAGTTCTTGGAAAAGACATCCGGAAATTCTTTCACCGTTCTCACACCTTCATCGATAAATCCTTGGCATCCAAAGCATCGATGAATGCTAGGAATGCTCTATTCCCTTTTTGCACCAACTTTTCTACCTTCAAAGCAGATATCACATTTGTCAAAAAGTTTCTTCGCTCGCCTATCATTATTATCTCCTCATCATCCACAGTCCTAATTAACATCCGCTTTTCAGCACAATTCAATTGCGCTCGATGCTTCACCAACCATTCCATGCCCAAGATAAGATCAAACTCACTGAAAGGTAATTCCATCAAGTCTGCTAGAAATACCTCTCTTTGAATCTCTAAGGGCACATCTCTGAATAATTTATTCACTATTACCGACTGTCCTAAAGGACTAATTACCGTCATCTCTCTATTGGTAATCTCAGATCTAATATTTAGGTTTCCAGATATAACACTAGCAACATAATAGTGGGTAGATCCGATATCTATCAAAACAGTAACAGGTACATCAGAGATGAAGAACGTACCAGTTATCACATCAAGTGTATCGCCGTCCTTACGACGCCTGACAGCATAGACCAATCCTGGCTGTCTCGCCTCCGTGTTACCTCTAACACCATTACCTCGACCCGGTGCACCTTGTCCACGTCTGTTACCATTACCACCACGACCTGGTCAACGACCTCTTGGTGGCTACTAAGTACCTCTAGCTGGCTGAGCCTCAGGGTTACCAGCTTCCTGAGTCGTTTCAGTCCGTCGAGGACAATTCTTAAACTGATGACCCTTGGATCCACATTTAAAACAGCCTCCAGTTTTCCTCCAACATTCTCCGGGATGTCATCTACCACAGTCGGCACATTCTCGAATCTGATTGGTAGTCACATGTGCCCTAACTTGAACTACCTCATCATTCTGTGGCCTCTTTTGAAACCTTTTAGAAGAACCAGAATACTTAAAATCCCTCTTGCCTCTTACTTTTTTCCAATTCCGGCGTTCTAAATTCTTTGCCTCTTCGGCTATCTTAGCTTTCTCTACAAGTGAGGTAAAAGTCCGCACTTGTTGTGGGGCTATCAGTACCCGCAACTCATCATCCAGTCCATCCTTAAAGCGTACACAGCACTCATGATCAGTCTGCACTATAGTACAAGCATAACGACTCAAACAAAGAAATTCTGCCTCGTAGGCTGCCACAGTCTTACTTCCTTGAACCAAATTCAAGAATTCTTTCTTTCGGGCATCTACATAACTTGTTCCGACGTACTTCCCTTGGAAAGCAGCTTTAAAGAAATCCCAATTAACCAATGCAGCCTCGGTGCCTTCTCGAACAGTAAGCCACCATTGATACGCCTCGTCTCTTAGCAAAGACACGGTTCCTCTCAGTTTTTGCTCGACGGTGCACTCCAAATCATCCATAATTTGCTCTACAACCTCAAGCCAATATTTTGCCACATTCGGAGCTACACCAGAGACACCTCTAAAAACTTCTGCACCACTAGACTTAAGTTATTCCGATATTGATCCGCGAGCTACTGGCCTAGTTCTGGCTCCAGCTACTCTTTCTAGGACTCGCAACATTGCTTGAGTCAAAGCATTATCCTCATTGGCATGATCATGAGATTCAGTTTCACTCTCGAATGACGCAGGTGCATCCATTTCTGATATATGACCCGACATTTCAGACGCAGCACCTCGTCCTCTACCACGGCCACGTCTACCGCATCCACGACCACGTCCTCTAGTGCTCATATTAACTAATTCGTTTTAATCTGATTACAAGTTTTATGAATCAGAATATTATTTCAGTGTTTATTAACGATATTTTATGAGATATAAGAGGTAGGTTGTTTTTGCAATCACATCCTATAGTCACAATCTCTATCGTTTTCAACACCTAAAACTAGAAGTTCTAGAGTGTTTCTTAGGTCTCATCACAAAATAAACATTTAATAAACAAATACTTCTTGAACATACTTACTTGACTTGGTGTCGGATGCTCGTGGTGCCATACTACCTTTAAAACATAAAGTCTAGAAATGTAAGTGGTTTTAAACAAAATCATCGTTGAACCCAAACCACGTACCGAAGTTTTGAAACTGGGCTCTGACACCACAAAATGTAACACCCCAAACCCGGCCTATGCATTAAGCCCGAATTTTGGCATGCCTCATAAATTTAACGTACATTCAAATCATTTAACGAAGTAAAAATCAAATTCCAAAACGATTAAGAGAATGACTTTATAAAAAAAATCAAGTTTATTTGAAATCCTTGATTAAAAACACAAGATATTATCATTGATCTATAGAGTAGTATTTGATTAAAATTTTAAAATTTATTTAATCAAAATATTCTAACAAAGAGTTAAAGGATTTCTGAGTTTTAAAGATATTTAAGAAAACCTTTATTTTATACGAAAGTTTTAGAAAATCATTTATGAAAAACTAAATCAATCCAACTTAATAAAACTAAAACATAATAAATCCATCCACATAATAAAATCCATAATTAAAAGGCCTTATTACATCGCCATTAAAAATAGTACTTAATAAAAAAATTATAAAAGAAGTCTTAAAGTTTTATAAACCACCATTTGTAGTATAGCCTCCCACGAAGTCATCTCCCACCCAAGTCTCCATCAATTGTTATTAGGAGAGGGTAAAAAATGGGGTGAGTTACTTAGATCTCAAGTGTGTAACTCACTTACCATAGTCCACCGGCCAAGACCATTTAAACATTTATTTGGGCCTAAGCCCATTTCAAAATATAATAATTTAGCATATATATATAAAAAATGCAAATGATATGCAATTCCCAAAACCAAACCTAGATTTCCATCCGCTACACACCCCCATACCCAACCAGCACACCTGTGGGGAGCTTTAGTCACCCACCCCGCCAACACACCAAAGTAGGCTTTAAGCCCAATATAATATTTGTGGCAACGACCATTTAAATAATTGTGGTAGAACCACCGATCTAGATTTCTAGTAACTGACCATCGTGATGAGTCACCTATCTAGAATTCTGGCATCAAGCCTTTCTTCTCTTCATCATTGATCCCAACCCATGCAATCATGTTTATGCATTACAAAATATTTGTAAAGAAAACCATATTATAATTTATGAATTTTGGCCCATTAAAACACATATCACATATAGCCCATTTATCAATTATCATAAATGGCCCAATTATCAAATTTCACTTATGGCTCATTTATCGATTATCACATATGGCCCAAATTCTCAATTATTACATATGGCCCAAATTTGCCGAATATCATATATGGCCCAAATTTATCAAATATCACATATGGCCCAAATTTTCCAAATATCACATATGGCCCAAATTCTCAAATATCACATATGGCGCAAATTTGCCAAATATCACATATGGCCCAAATTCTCAAATATCACATATGGCCCAAATTTGCCAAATATCACATATGGCCCAAATTTGGCAAATATCACATATGGCCCAAATTCTCAAAAATCACATATGGCCCAAATTTTCACTTATTATCGTTTTAACCATTAAGGACTATTTTAAAATTTTCACGATCTTAATACCGATTTCATGATCTTAACACTAAAGTGTCGATAATACCATATTTTCTAATTTCACCAACTTTGTGATTTTTAATCCAACTTTTACTACTGTATAGTCAACTAACCCATGAGATATAGTGTGAGATTACACACCTAATTATGGTGAGAACTACACTTTCCCGCTCGTTGATATCTAAACACACATTACGAAGGATTAGAACACTAAAATTTAATATTAAACTATTCTAATATTGAGCGATCTAAATCTTACCCTCGAAATTTTGAATAACCACTATTTGCGATTTCTCTCCGATCACAGGTTCAGAACCACAAGTAAACAATGGTTCGGGGGTACGTACGACTTCGAATAATTGGTTTTCGTCGGATGAGGGTCCACAACCCGGTGGAAAATCTTGAATTCCTGAAACAGTCCTTCTCTTGAATTTAGGGGGAATAATGGAACCACCCCTCTTACGAACACTATTTACTGCTCTTTTCATCCCTATTTTGATTGTCTTCAAAGACAAAGTATCATTAGTCCTAACATTATATCAAAAATCTTAAGACTAAAGACTTAAAGAGTGTAATCGGTTTACCTTAATAATCCTTTACCTTTAACACCTTAAATATGATTTCAACGATCTCTGACGTTATTTAACACTTGAGTTTCGCCTCCACTATCACACTATTGTCCAAGGCTTCAAAGAAGAAAAGAAAATATTGAAGAGAAAACATATGTATAAGAAAAGATTCGGCTATGAATAAACAAGGAAAAGAAAAATGATTCGGCAAAATTTTACCATTAATATTCGGCCATGAAGAAAGGATTTGAAAAGAATAGTGATGTTTGAGTCTTCTTTACTAAAAAGAAAGAAAGATGAACAAAAAGAATAAAGAGAGAATGTTTATGTGTCGATTATCCAAGGATGGAAGATGAACAAAGATAGGGTCTTGGGGTTGATGTGAATGTTTATGTGTCGATTATCCAAGGATGGAAGATGAACAAAGATAGGGTCTTGGGGTTGATGTATATTCGGCCAAAAGGAAGAAAAGAAAATGACCTTTCAAGATGGTATGGTTTCGGCAAAATGAGAAAAAGAACTTGGGGAAGTATGGAGAATGATAACTATTTGGTCTAAAAGAAATGACCAAAACCAAAGCAAAATTATACCTATTACACAAGACACATTCGGCTAGGGAGAAGAAATTGGAGAGAAAAGTTTTGGAGAAAAGCACAAAAATGACCAAAAGACAAAGTGGTCATCTAGCTACCAAAAGCTATCAAAGTTTCGGCCAACCCCTAGCCCCAAAAATCGTCCAAGTACATGGACAATTAGCCATTCAAAGCTTTCCAAAACAAAGCCCTTGATCCATGCCTTATGTTCCCTTATCACCTTAATTCATGAGATTCTTTTCCTTAAACCTTTACTTACCTTTTTCCTTTGGTCTTCATACCAAAAATGATATCCAACTCATCCCTTAACCTTATCCATGACCGACACTTGCTAAGGAAAGCAAAAAAATAAAAGCTTTCAAAATGCATGCTAGGAGATTCGAACCTCTCACCTCAAGCACACATGCATGCGCCAACACCACCTTGCTACTAGATCATCTTATGCTAGTTTTTAACACTTAAATTTTCTTAAACCTCAAAGTCACTTGATCCACTTCAATTAAATACTCCTTACTAAAATTTATTCTAACTCCGAATAGTTCTCAAGTCTTCTCAAGACTATACTAATCATGAAAAATTTTATTATACACAAGTTAAGCACTAAAACATGCATCAATTCAATACTCAAATTTTAGGATGTTACATACCCAGGGCGAGATAATACACAAAGCATGATGTTATGGATTGAAAGGGGTCTTTAGAACGTCAGTATAAATGTTGCTGACAAAGAGGATGATGTAATTGAAGATGTTTCAATGATACGCCCTTGTCCTCCTGGATTCATTTTGAACAATTGGACTGTTGTGGATCTTCTTGTAGTTTCTGAGTCCCCTCCAGAGTAATGCTCAATGTTAACTCTCTTTTTGTTTGCCCCCAAGTAATAGTGGGATTCTTTTATAAGAGCTTATGTTTGCTCTTTATCATTTGAATGAACATTAATGGAGATGCATCTTTTCATTATTGTAAACTTCATAATTATTCCCTTTTCTTATAGCCTGTCCTTACATGTACCTCATATCATGCCATAACATTATGTTTGTTTGGTTCCAACACTTTGATGCTCCTCTATAGTTCTTTTTGCCATTCACCTTTCAGGTGCTCAGATACCAACGACATGAACATTCCAGTTACAAGTCCTGAAATCAATTTTGAGAAAGCTATTTGTGTAGGAGAATGCGAAGCTGAGGAAGATGCTGAAGATTATGTCTCGTCTCCTGACTTACTAAGAATGATAGAACAAGAAGATAAATAGATTCTACCCCATCAAGAATTTGTTGAGACAGTGAATTTGGAAAATGAAGAAAAGAGGCAGGAAGTGAAGATTGGGACCTCCATTTTAGAGAAGACCAAACATGATTTGATCGCCTTGCTTTGTGATTACAAAGATGTATTTGCATGGTCGTATCAGGATATGCCAGGGTTGAATGAAGATATAATGGTCCATAAACTCCCACTGAAACCAGAATGCAAACCCATTCAACAGAAGCTAAGATGAATGAGACCTGAAATGCTATTAAAGATAAAAGAAGAAGTCAAGAAACAATTTGATGCTGGCTTCCTACAAATCGCCAAATATCTAGAATGGGTAGCTAACATAGTTCCAGTACCGAAAAAAGATAGCAAGGTACAAATGTGCATGGATTATCGCAATCTGAATCGAGCAAGTCCTAAAGAAAATTTTCCCTTGCCACACATTGATACATTGGTGGATAACACAGCAAAATATTCATTGTTTTCTTTCATGGATGTATTCTCGGGTTATAATCAAATAAAGATGTCTCCTAAAGATATGGAGAAAACCACATTCGTGACGATGTGGGGAACATTTTGCTATAAGGTGATGCCATTTGGATTGAAGAATGTTGGGGCAACATATCAGAGGGCTATGGTGATGTTGTTCCATGACATGATGCACAAAGAGATAGAAGTCTATGTCGATGATATGATTGCAAAATCTCGGGGGGGAAGAGAGCATGTTGAGAACCTCAAGAAGTTGTTCGAAAGACTAAGAAAGTTCCAGTTGAAGGTTAATCCAGCCAAGTGTACGTTTGGGGCTACCTCGAGAAAATTACTGGCTTCATCGTTAGTGAGAGAGGTATTGAGGTTGATCCAGATAAGATAAAAGCCATACAAGAATTACCACCTCGCAAGCACACAAAAAGAAGTCGAGGATTTTAGGAGGTTGAACTACATTGCTCGATTCATTGCTCAACTTACCAACCAAGTGACCCAATTTTTTGACTCCTTCAAAACACAACTCAAGAATGTAACGAGGAGTGCCAAGTGGCTTTTGATAAAATAAAATAGTATTTGTCTAGCCCCGGTGCTAGTACCACTAACTCCCGGAGACCGTTAATATTGTATCCGATCGTGTTTGAAAACTCAATGGGTTGTGTCTTTGGGGCAACATGATGAGTCGGGGAAAGAGAAAGGGCAATTTACTACCTCGCAAGAAGTTCAGAGTATGAAGTAAAGTACCCATCAATTGAAAAATTTCATTGTGCTTTGTCAGGTAGTTTGAAGACTCGCATAATATATGTGGTATCAAACGACGTGGTTAATTTCAAACCGGACCTAATAAAATACATGATGGAATCACCGCACTCGTGAAGAATGGCACGATGGCAGATCCTACTATCAGAGTACGACGTCATATATGTGAGTCAAAAGTCGATAAAGGGGAGCGCGATAGCTTACTTCTTAGCAACTCGAACAACAGAGGAATACGAGCCATTGAGATTTGATTTCCCAGATAAAGACTTGATGTGCATTACAGAAAAAAAGTGTGAGTCGCCTAAAGAGAAATCATGGAATATGAGCTTCGACGGTGCATCAAATGCATTGGGGCATGGGATTGGAGCAGTTCTGGTGTCACTAGAGGGGAACCATTATCCGCTCACTGCTAGATTAAATTTCTTCTGTACCAATAATGTTGCAGAATATGAGGCTTGCATCATGGGACTTCGTGCAGCCATTGAATGAAACATCGAAATCTTAGAAGTGTACAGGGACTCAGCATTGGTGATTTACCAGATCCGTGGAGATTGGGAAGTGAGAGATTCGAAGTTGGTCAAATATCGCGATCTTGTTGCGGAGTTGGTCAAAGGGTTCGAAGAAGTGACTTTTAATTACTTCCCACGAGAAGAAAACCAATTGGCTGATGCCCTGGCCACTTTGGCCTCAATGTTCAAAGTAAACAGAGAAACGAAAATAATGTCTCTCCAAATGAGCATATATGAGGTCCCTACACATTATTTTAGCATTGAAAAAGAGGTAGATGGAAGCCATGGTTCCATGATATCTTAGAATATGTCAAGAATCAAAGATATCCCGAGCAAGTAAATGAGAACGACAAAATAATGATCAGAATAATGGCGGTGGGATTTGTTCTCGATGGGGACATCCTATAAAAAAGAGGAAAAGATCAAGTGCTCCTGAGATGTGTGGATGCTGTTGAAGCTAGGAAAATACTTGAAGATGTCCACGAAGGAGTTTGTGGAACGCATGCCAATGGTTTCACTATGGCTAGGCAGATTATGAGACTCGGTTATTACCGGCTGACAATGGAAAGTGACTGCATTAGTTACACAGGAAAGTGCCACAAATGTTAAATTTACGACGATAAAATTCATATGTACCCCTTCGCCCTTCATGTCATGACTTCTCCGTGGCCTTTTTCTATGTGGGTATGGATGTTATAGGGCCAATTTCCCAAAAGCTTCTAATGGACACCGATTCATTTTGTGGTCATAGATTACTTTACAAAATGGATAGAAGCCGCTTGCTTGCTAATGTGACAAAGACCACAGTTTATGTGTTCTTAAAGAAAGAAATCATATGTCGATACGGTTTATTCGAGAGAATCATTTTGGACAATGCTTTGAATCAACAACAAGATGATGAAGGAAGTGTGTGAGCAATTTCAAATAAAGCATCATAACTCCTCACCCTATCGCCTAAAGATGAATGGAGCAAGAGAAGTCGCTAACAAAAATATTAAGAGGATTATTGAGAAAATGACCGAGACATATAAAGACTGGCACGAGAAGCTACCATTCGCTTTGTAAGCATATCGCACATCTGTGTGTACATCATCGGAGAAACTCCTTTCTCTCTGGTCTATGGAATGGAAGCTGTGCTGCCCATCGAAGTTGAGATCCCCTCACTATGAGTATTAATAGAGTCGAAACTAGAAGAATCAGAATGGGTTTGAGCTTGATATGACCAGCTAAATCTTATCGAAGAAAAACGCTTGAAGGCGATCTGCCATGGACAGATATACCAAAAGAGAATGATCACGGACCATGACAAGAAGGTGCAACCAAGAGAATTTCGCGAGGGAGAACTTGTACTGAGAAAGATTCTCCCAATACAAAAAGACTTTTGAGGAAAATGGGTACCAAATTGGGAAGGGCCATACGTCAGAAAGAAGGCTTTCTCGTGGAGCTTTGATTCTCACCGAGATGGATGGGAAGGAGTTACCAAATCCAAAGGACCTCGAGATGTCGTGAAGAAGTACTATGCCTAAAAAAAAGGGGGGATCAAGATGAAAACCCGAAAGGGCGTCTTGGTGAAAAAAGAAAAAAAGAGAAAAAAGATCAAGATGAAAACCCGAAAGGGCATCTTGGTGAAAAAAAAAGAGAAAAAAGATCAAGATGAAAACCCGAAAGGGCGTCTTGGTGAAAAAAAAGATCAAGATGAAAACCCGAAAGGGCATTTTGATAAACAAAAAGATTAGGATGAAAATCTGAAAGGACATCCTAATGAAGGAGGCCACATGAAGAGCATAAAGAGCAGGCGATTTGAACAGAGAGTCAAATGCCGAGATTATAATATTTGAAGCAGACTCGGAAGCTCAAAATCTTCTACACAAGAAGCTTTGCTTGAAAAGATCCAGGATGAAGAAACGTGGAGAAGTTCATGCATTGGATATCTAGAGCAGTTACGACAATTGAACCTGCTTTCCTTTTTTATAACGTTTTCTTTATTGAAATATTCCTTGTCAATTTTCTTTGCTTGTTACTTTCGAAATAAATATGAGTGTGAGGTATCCCTTTCATACCTACTTTGCCATTTTCATGCATCTCATTTTTGGTCCATTTAAATGATAAATAGTGAAATTTCATACTCTAAACAAAAGGAATGTTGAGCATTACCTGGATGAGAATTTGGTAAGTGCAAGAGCCTCAAAGCAAGGGCAAAGTTCAATAGGGGGCAAAAGGGTGATAAATCGTGCGTGGTGGCCGGTGGCGGTCGACGGCGACGGCGAAGCCAACGGCGGTCTCCTCGCAGGATTCTGGACCCAGTCCAGATAGAAGAACCCCTTCCCTTTGTTTTTGAAATGTGGACCAAATGAATTTTTGGGCGAAAATGTCATTTTTATAAGTCGGTGAAACGACGCCGTTTTGGTGGGTGCCCTTAAGCCCCAAAACGACGTTTCACCCCCAGGATCCGAGTGTTGACCCGACACGCCTTAGGATCCGCGTGTTTTTTTGCCAAAGGGCTTATTGCGCTTTCAGTCCTTCCGTATTTTCAGATTTTTACAATTAAGTTTTTTGATATTTCAATTTTGGCCCAGAAATTTCGCGCAGTTTGTAATTTGGTCCTTTAAAACGCTGCGCTTGAACCGTTTGGGGAAATTGTGCTCCGCGTCCCTCATTCTTTTGCGTGCGTTGCAATCCAGTCCCCCTATTATTCATTCTACAAATTGACCCAAAAATTCCATTTTTAATGCAATTTAATCCATTTTCAATTATTTTGCAATTTTACTATTTTTGCTTTATTTAATTTTTCTTATTATTAACTATTTATTTTTATTTTATTACCCTGTTATGTTATTATCAGTATCACCATTATTGTATTATTATATTCTACGTATTTATGTATTTTGTGAGCCTATATTATGTTATTTATTTATTTTTATTAGTATTACTATATTTTATATATGCATGCTGTAACACCCCAAACCAGGTCTATGCATCAAGACGAGATTTGGTTTGTCATACAGATCGAACATTCTTTTAATCTTTCTAATGATTTAGGTGAATCAGTACTACAAAACCTTTTTAAAATAAAGTTTAATAAAAACCAAGAGAAATGATTTAATTTCGATGAATTTAAGAAACATTAGTTGAAATCTTAACATTTAGTATTTAATTATCAAAACCTTAAAGTAGTTTTTAAAGAGTTTAAAAGGATTTGAAAATAAGAATAGATAAAGAATCTCATATGTTTGAAAACCCAAAGTATTTTAAGGAAACATTATAGGATTAACAAAAGCCCATATTAAAATATCTAAAACAAAATTTAAATCCATCCACACAAAAAAAATCCATAAAATATTAATAGAGGCCTTATTACATCATATCCAAAATAGTAATTTAAAGAAAGTACTTAATAAAAGTTCAAGGTTTATAAACTCATGTTTGCATGATGGCCTCCACGAAGTCATCCTCGGCCCAAGTCCACGTCAATTTCCATTACCGAGATGGAAAATTTAAGGAGTGAGTTACTCGAACTCAATGTATAACTCACTTACTATATCCACGGGCCGATCATCAAGTCATAATTTTGGGCTTGAGCCCATAAACATATTTAGCAATATAATAAATGAAATGCATGCAAAATGTAATTTCCCAACCAAACCTAATTTCCATCCGCTACACACCACCCGTACCAACAATCACACCTGTGGGGATCAAGTCAACCCATCCCGCTAACACACCGATCGTAGGCATTAAGCCTTTTTTATATTTGGTTGTGGTGAACCAACGAACTAGATTGTGACAAAGTCAAGAACTAGAGGCATTAAGCCATTGAAATAATTGTGGCGAGCCACCGAACTAGAGGCAATAAGCCATTAAAATATTTGTGGCAGAGCCATGAACTAGAGGCAATAAGCCATTAAAATATTTGTGGCGAGAGCCACCGAACTAGATTTTGGCAACAGCCTTTCTTCTCTTCATCATAAATCCCAACCCATGCAAACATGTATGCATAATACTATATACATATGATAATTTTAGCAAAAGGCCCAATTTACATGTGAATCAATATTTCAAGTTTTTATTAAGGCCCATAATACAAAATAACATTTAGCCCATTTAGCAATCTAATACTTTGGCCCATTTAACGATCTAGCGATTTTTCGCCCATTTAACGATCTAGCATATTTTTCGCCCATTTAACGATCTAGCAGATTTTTCGGCCCATTTAACGCTCTAGCATATTTTTTTACAATTTATCAAATACTCATTGAGGACGTTTTCATAAATTTCACAACTTTAACCATTTTCATGTATTTTCACAAAAATACTATTTATCACGTATTTTTCAATTTTGTCATCTTTACGATTTTTCTCAATACTTACGGTATAACATCTAACCCGAGATAAGTGTGAAGTTACACACCTGGTTATTGTGAGTACTAGACTTTCCCGCTCGTCAATACCTAAACGTAACACGATAAATTAGAGCACTATCATATTTTAAAACTACACTATTGATAAACGATCTAAATCTTTACCCTCAGGATTTCGAACCACTTCTATTTTTGGTTTCTCCTCGATTGTTGATTCGTGTTCTATGAGAATCCACGAACGAACAAAGGTTGAAGTACGAATGACTTCAAACAACTCGGTTCTCCTCGGATGAGGGTCTCGCAACCCGTGGAAAATCTCGATTCAAAAAATTTCTTCGCTTATACTTAGGGGTATTAGCGAACCACCCTCTTTCAAGACTATTCACGCCTTTTACGCCTATCTTGAATGTCTTTAATGACATAAAATCATTAGTCAAACTAATAACTATCGAAATAGGACTAACGATTTAAAAAAAAAGATATTGGCTTACCACAATTATCCTTGTTCCATAAAGAATGATCAGCGATTACGTCCCTATAACGAAATCGATTGAATAACTAACTATACCAATATGACGAATAATATGAGAATCCTTGAATAAACTCCTTACCTTAACTCTTAAGATCGATTCCAACAATCCACAATACTCAAGAACACTTTGAGTTTCTGGCCTCCAAAAATCTCACTATTGTCCACGGTTGAAAAGAATTGAGTGAGAAGAATACTTATGTCTAATGGAAGATTCGGTTATGACTAAACAAGAAAATGAAAATGATTCTAAGACAAGAGCAAACTAGCATTCACCATGAGAGAAAATATTGAAAAACTTTAATTGAGGAAGAAGTAAAGAATGGAAAATGGAAGTGATATGATTCGGTTTCAAGAGAGAAAGAGAGAAAGGAAATAGAAAGAAAGAGAAAGAAAAGAGAAGGAAAAGAGAAAGAAAAGGGAATTTAGTTTAGGAGAAAAAGTGCATTCGGCATTGGAGAGGAAAAACGAGAAAAAAGAAAAGAAAAATCCTTGTTTGCTTATGTGCTTTCGGTCACAAAGAGAAGAAAAGATTTGGAGAGAATGAGAGCTACTAAACCGAAATGGTCAAAAGAAAATGAAAAAAAAATGAGTTGTTTACTCAAGGTTGTTGGCAAATTCGGCTAGAGAGAAAATAGATGGAGAGAAATATGTTTTGTCAAAGCCAAAAAATGACCAAAAAGAATGTGTTTCACCCACACACAAGCCTACCAAGCCAATCAACAAAACCGGCCATCCCCCTAGCCCCTATGCCGTCCACATACATGGTCAAAAGGCCATTAGAAAGTTTCTAAAACATCACCCTATTCTTAAGCCTTATCATCCTCCTTTTTCCTTAAGTTAGAGAAACATTATCCCCTAATTCAAGCCATTCTATCCCCTAACTCAAGCTTTCCATAACCCTTAGTCTTCTTACCAAAAAAATAATTAATCCAACTCATCCTAATCTTATCCATAGCCGGCACATGCTAGGATAAAGCAAAAATAAAAACTCTCAAATTACGTGCTAGGTGATTCGAACCTCTCCCCTTAAGTCCAACTTATGGTGCCATCACCACTTTGCCAATTACTCATCTTATGCCATCTTTTAGTACTTAATTAACTTAAGTTTCAAGGTCACCTAATTTCTTTACATTAAAGTACACTTTACTAATATTTATTCTAATTCCAAGTAAACCCGAGCTAACACTTAGCAACATAATGATACTCGAATATTTAGGATGTTACAATTCTACCCCCTTAAAAAAATTCGTCCTCGAAATTTACCTGATTAAAAGAGGTGAGGATATTGTTACTGAATTGCATCCTCAGGCTCCCACGTAGCTTCCTCCGCTCTGTGATTACGCCATAAAACCTTGACTAATGGCATGGTCTTCTTTCTTAACACTTTAACATCTCTTGGCCTAAAATTTCCACCGGTTCTTCCTCAAAAGACAAGTCTGATTTCAATTCCACTTCCTTAACCTAAGACTATGTGAGATGGATCCGATCTATAGCGTCTCAAAGATGGAAACATGGAAAACATTATGAATTTGACTCAATTCGGAGGT
>CP106725.1:164500588-164641140 GCA_025506655.1 Gossypium rotundifolium
TACCCATCTTCTTTGTCTCAAATTTAATTTTGGGTAAGGAGGTATTTAAGACTCTTGTGATCCGTGTAGATTATAGATTTCTCACCATAGAGATAGTGCCTCTAAATCTTTAGAGCAAAGACAACGACTAACTCCAAATCATGCAGGTAGTTTACTTCGTGGTCTCAATTGACGAGAAGCATAAGCTACCACTTTTCCATTTTGCATCAACACACAACCCAAACCCGTGTGAGACGCATCACAATAAACAGTGAATTCTTTTCTAGCCTCCATCTGAATCAAAACTGGAGCTTATGTCAGGATCTTCTTCAATTTCTCGAAACTCTCTTGCTGCTTTTCAGTCCAAATATACGGAGCTCCCTTTCGCAATCAGATTTAGTTAGGGGTGCGAGAATCAACGAAAACCCCTCTACAAAGCGTCTATAGTATCCACCAAACCCAAGAAACTCAAATTTCAGCTCTAGATGTTGGTGGTTTCCAATCGAGAATAGCCTCAATTTTCCAAGGATCCACCCTTATTCCTTCTGGTGATACTACATGACCAAGGAAAGTCACTTCCTTTAGCCAAAATTCGCATTTATTAAATTTGGCTTACAATTGTTTATCAAGTAAGTAGTACTAATACTATCCGCAAATCTTGGTCATGTTCCTCCTCATTTCTCGAATAAACCAATATATCATCTATGAACACTACCACAAACCGGTCTAAATATGGTTGAAAGACTCGGTTCATCATGTCCATAAATGCAATTTGGTGCATTGGTTAGTCCAAACGGCATCACTACAAACTCATAGTGTCCGTAACGTATCCGAAATGCCGTCTTATAGATGTCCGCTTCTTTCACCTTGAGCTGGTAATAACCCGACCTCAAATCAATTTTGGAGAAAACTGAAGCTCCCTTTAATTGATCAAACAGATCATCAATTCTCGGTAGAGGATACCGATTCTTGATCGTCAATTTATTCAATTATGCGTAGTCAATGCACATACGCATCGATCCATCCTTCTTCTTGAGCAGAATCGGGTGCTCCCCACGGAGACACACTTGGTCCAATAAATCCCGATCCATTAATTCTTGAATTTGAGCTTTGAGCTCGACCAACTCCTTCATGCCATTCTATAAGGAGCAATGGACACCGAGTCGCCCCGAACAAAAGCTCAATGCCAAATTCTACTTCCCGATCTAGAGGTATACCAGGAAGTTCTTCGGGAAATACATCAAAAAATTCCTTCACTATCCTCACATCATCCACAGATAACTCTTTAGAATCCAAAGCACGATAAAGGCTAGGAATGCTCCATATCCTTTCTCGCACCAACTTCTCGCCTTTAATGCGATACCACATTTGCGGATAGTTCCTTTGCTCACCAATCATTATGACTTCCTTATCATCCGAGGTTCTTATCGACATTCGTTTTTCAGCACAATCCAATTGCGCCCGATGTTTAACCAGCCAATCCATGCCCAGAATGAGATCGAACTCGTCGAAAGGTAGTTCCATTAAGTTTGCTAAGAATATCTCCTCTTGAATTTTTAAGGGCACGTCTTTAAATATTTTATTAATAATTACCGACTTTCCTAAAGGACTAATTACTGTCATCTCACTATCGATAATTTCAGATTCTAATTTTAGGTTTCCAGATATGGCACTAGATACATATGAATGGGTAGAGCCAATATCTATTAAGGCAATAACAGGTACATCAAAAATGAAGAACGTACCAGTTATCACATCTGGTGCATTGCCGTCCTCGCGGCGTCTAACTGCATAGACCAGTCCAGGCTATCTTGCATCTACATTTCCTCTATGACCATTGCCTCGACCCGATGCACCTTGACCACGACCAGCCCCATTACCACCACGACCTGGTCCACGACCTCTCGGTGGCTGCTGATTACCTCTGGCCGGCTGTGCATCATTATTACGAACTTCTTGAGTCGTATCCATACGTCGAGGACAATTTTTGTACTGATGATCCATTGAACGCATTTGTAGCATGCACCCGGTTTTCCTCCAACATTCCCCAAAATGTCTTTTCCCACACTCAGTGCAATCTCGACTCCGATTATTTGTTACCGGGGTTCTACCTTGAACTGATTCATCATTCTGAGGTTTCTTTTGGAATCTCTTTGACGAACCGCATCACAGGTCTCTCTCTTGTTTGAAATTTTTCTCTGTTACGCTGCTCAATTCTTAGCCTCTTCGGCTATTTTGGCCTTCTCCACAAGAGTCGAAAAATTTCTAACTTGCTGTGGAGCAATCAGAACCCTCAGCTCATCATTAAGTCCATCCTCGAAACGCACACAACGTTCGTGATCTGTTGCTACAATTGTTCAAACATAACGGCTCGACGTAAAACTCGACTTCATATCTTGCCACGGTCTTACTTCCTTGGACAAGATTCGAAATTCTTTCCTTCGAGCGTCTACATAACTCGCTCCAACGTATTTTCCTTGGAAGACGACTTTAAAGAATTCCCAATTAATCGTCTGCGACGGTGCCTTCTCGACGAAGAGCCACCAACGATCGCCTCATCTCTTAACAAGGATACTGACTCCTCTCGCTTTTGCTCGACAAGACATTCCATATCATCCATAATCCGTTCCACGACTTCAAGCCAAGATTCACTACATTCGAGCTACACCGAGACTCCTCTAAAACTTCGCATTATTTGCCTTAAGTCGCTCAAATTGACCCACGAGTTGTTGGCCCAATTCTAGCTCCAACGACCCTTTCCAAGACTCGCAGATTGCTTGAGTCAATGCATTATCTTCTTCCATGTGATCGCGTGATCCCGTCTCACTTTTGATTGACGCAGTGCGTCTACTTCAACATATGATTTGGTGCTTGATCGTAGCACCTCGGCCTCTACCACGCCACGTCTACTGCGTCCACGACCACGTCCTCTAGTGCTCATGATAGCTTGTTCGCTTTTATCGATTACAAGTTTTATGAATCGAAAATTTGTTTCGTATTTATTAATGATATTTTATGAGATTTGAGATATAAAGTTGTTTTTCCGCAACATATCCTATAGTCTCAATCTCTACGGTTTTCACATCTAAAACTAGAAGTTCTAGAGTGTTCCTATGATTATATCATAGTAATTACTAAGCAATAAATACTTACTTGACTTGTTGCTTGGATGCTTGTGGTGCCATCGATCTTAAAAAATTTGAACGATTTCATCTGAAATTATTTGCGAACCCAAACCACGTACTGAGTTTTTGAAATCGGCTCGATACCACTAAATGTAACACCCCAAACCCGGTCTATGCATTAAGACTAGATTTGGTTTGTTACCTGAATCGAGCTGTGTTTAAATCTTCAATAAGTTGAAAGCTACAATATTATTTATAGGATTTATAAAAATTAGAAGAGTATTTGCATTTGATAAATATTAGAAAACATTAGTTGAAAATCATTGTATTATCAAAAGCTTTTAGGTAATTTATTTAAGAGTTAACAATAATAAAATGTTTATAAAAGAATTTCATATACTTGAAAACCCAAATTTATTTTAATAAAAACATCATATAATCATAGCCCATATTTAAAAGTCCAAAGTATAGTTTAAAAAAACCCAAACACACATAAAATCCATAAATTATTTATAGAGGCCCTTATTACAATAACCCAAAATAGTAAAAATACTTATTAGAAAGTCCAAAGTTTAAATAACCCATGTTTTACAAAGATGGCCTCCACGAAGTCATCCTTGGCCCAAGTCCACGTCAATTTCCATTACCCGAAATGGAAAAATTTAAAGGGGTGAGTTACTTAGAACTCAAAGTGTAACTCACTTACCACCATTATTGGGCGGATCGTCAAGATATTATCTTGGCTTGAGCCCAATTAAATTCAACAATATATCATAAAATAAAATAATTTAAATGCATGTAAAATGAATTTCCCAACCAAACCTAATATCCATCCGCTAACACCCCTGCACCAACCATCACACCTATGGGGATCAAGTCAACCCACCCCGCCTAACACACCAATTGTAGGCATTAAGCCTTTTTATAAATGTGGCAAAGCCACCGAACTAGAGGCAATAAGCCATAATTGTGGCGAGCCACCGAACTAGAGGCAATAAGCCATAATTGTGGCGAGCCACCGAACTAGATTTTGGCAACAGCCATTCTTCTCTTCATATACCCCACCCCATGCAATTATGCTTATATAGCAAAATATAGTCATATAATAATTTTATTTAATTCATAACATTGGTGGGTTTTTCATTAAACATTTCATTTGGCCCAAAAATAAATAACTTAGCAATTTGCCCATTTAGCAGTTTAGTGGCCTTTGGCCCATTTATCAAACTAGAGTATTTTGACCCACTTTATCGAACTAGAGTATTTTGGCCCGATTTATCGAACTAGAGTATTTTGGCCCAATTTATTGAACTAGAGTATTTTGGCCCAATTTATCGAACTAGAGTAATTTGGCCCAATTTATCGAACTAGAGTATTTTAAGGCCCAATTTATCGAACTAGAGTATTTTGGCCCAATTTATCGAACTAGAGTATTTTACAACCCATTTTCACGAAACATACAATTTTCGTAATAACAAGTAATTTCTCGAGGGCGTTTTTGAAATTTTCACGATTTAGTCGTTTTTACGTATTTTCGTCAAAATATCAGTTTTTACGTTTTTACCGATCTAGTCATTTTTTTACGATTTTTACTTCCATACCGAAATTGACATCCAACCGAAAAAATAGTGTGAAGTTACACACCTCGATACCGAGAGTACTAATCCTTCTCGCTCCTCGGCACCTAAAACACATTTCGATTCGTTAGAATACTATTTCAGTAAAATATTCTTAATCGGTAATAGATCCAAAATCTTACCCTCTTGATTTTGAATCACTTGATTTTCGGCTTCTCCTCATTTATTGATTCGTTTGTCGTAGAAATCCACCAACGTATAATGGCTCAGAAGTTCGTACTACTTCAAATAATTGACTCTCTTCAAAAGATGGTCCGCAACCCGGTGGAAAATCCCGGACTGTCGAAACCGCTCTTCGTTTAAATGGGGGATTTACAGATCCGCCCCTCTTAACGTGACTAACCACCGCCTTTTCTTCCCTATTTTGAAAGTCTTCACGATCAAAGGAATATTAGTTAAATCTAAAATAATATCGAATAGTACTAGAGGCTTTAAAAGATGTGATTTCCTTACCACAATAATTCGATTCCAACGTTTCTATGATTCTCCGATCACTTGAGTTTCGATCTTCTGTTATTGCACTATATAATAACGAATGAAGCGTTGTTAGAACAAACGTTTATTTTGATCTAAAAAGGCCTTCATAACACCATTAATAATCGGTCATAACATTATTAATAAATCGAAACGAAAAAGAAAAACCCCTTACCTATAATCCACGATCGAAAAGTAAGGATTGAGAAAGGTGATAGATGAAGATTTCGGCTATGTATGATCAAAGAAAAAATAAAGATTCGGCTAAGGGCACTTCTAGCATTCGGCCATGAGAGAGTTTGATGGAGAAACTTTGAATGAGAAAAATTAAAATATGAAAGAAGAGATGATGATAATATTGTTTGATTTCAATGAGAAGAGAAGAAAAAGATGGATTTTAGGAGATAGTACATTCGGCCATGGTAAAAGAAAAGAGAAAGGATGGTTCTTTTGGTATAGTTGATTTGACACTTAGAAGAAATACAAAAGAAAACTCACAAGATGAATAAAAGTGACCAAATGGTCAAAAGAATTTGGCTTTACCAAATGCAAAATTCGGCCAAGATGAAAAGTTGAAAAGAGGAAAACAAAATTCTGCACAAGGTGCAAGGAATGACCAAAGAGAAAAGGAATTCTAAGCCAAAACTAACACAAAATTCAGCTCTCTCCTATACCAAGTTGTCAGTCAACACATGGTCAATTGGCCATGATTTGTTTCAAAATTTCCCTTGATATGTGCCTTATGTTCCCCTATCTTTCCTTAAGTATTTGATTCCATGCCATATGTTAACTATTTCCTTAAACCTTTGATACACTAACCAAAAATAACATGGTCAACACTTACCATATATGTTCTTGGCGACACTTGCTATCCATGTGCAGAATATTAAAATAAAAATTCATCTAGGTGCTAAACAAGGATTCAAACCTCTTCCCTCTTGCTATAACCCATGCGCCAACTCCACCATGCCATGTACTCAACTTATGACACTCATTAACACTTAATTTAACTTAAGTCTTAATGACCTTTGCTTCTCTTCAATAAATTCTCAATTATTAAATTTTATTCCTTATCCAAATTATGCTATACTCCTCTTTAGGACTTGATAAGACTTTGAAATAAAAGAAAGAAATTTTCCTTTAAAGTCTAAACACCAATTCATGCAATATAAAAACACTCGAATTTTTAGGGTGTTACAATGTAAGTCCAAGGCAAGCTTGGCATTGAACAGATATATCATGTAAGTCCAAGGCAAGCTTGGCATTGAACAGATATATCCTGTAAGTCCAAGGAAATCTTGGCATTGAACAAATATTTCATGTAAGACTAAGGCAAGCTTGGCATTTATTCAAGAAGAGACCTTTCATGTAAGTCCATGCCTAGAGTATGGCTTTGGCATCAAGTTCATGGCAAGAGATTTAGTATCCTCGGTAATTCATAGAAATTCATCGGGCAAATGACTAAAGTTAAAATGAGATAGTAAGAAAGGTAGTAGCAAAGCTGATATTATGTCATGCTAGTTAAGACTGACTGACAAGTATAATTCATGCTATGAATGATGATCTTTGAGATTATGCTTATATTAGTAAAGCATATTAATTTTGTGATCAAGTGTTATAGGTACCTTGTTTACCTTACGATGTGAGAATAGTAAGCACCATGATGTATGCGAGAAGCAAGAAGAGCAAGAAACCACCCATATTGTGGTATGAGAGCTAAAAGCGAGAAGTTTGATTAAGTAGAATGTAGGAGATGAGTACGGTCTTTCATCGATGAAAAGATGAATAAGACCATGGTTAGACCATGGCAATGAGAGAGCCAGTGTAAGACCATGTCTAGAATATGGCATCGACCGTATTATGAGTGCCAGTATAAGACCGTGTTTGGAACATGGTATCGGCATTAAGACATGAGCCAGTATAAGACCATATCTGGGATATGGCATCGGCATTGACATGAGTTCCATATAAGGCCATATCAGGGATATGGCATTGGTATTGATATGAGATTTCGTGTAAGACCATAGCGAGGCTATGGCATTGTGATGACATGTAAAGTAATAGCTGGGCTATGAGGATAAGATACGAGTATGATCATAGTTGGACTACGGTAATCAAGTAAATGACGTACTCAAATTCGTAAGACATTCTTTAACTAATAAGTGACGGTAAGAGAAAGTAGAATTAAATGTTGAGTACTCAAGTAGATATTAATGTAGAACTTTAGTAAGTGAATACATTATTCTAAGGTATTTGTGGTAGAAACAATTGTAGCGTGATAAATGTGAAAACTCACTTGAGATGAGTTGTATGACTATGATGATATTTTATTAATGATGAATCGTAAATCACATGCATGTAGTCACGAAAGTTAAGTTAAGAGGCTCCGTGACCTCACCCTCCTTACCACCGCTGAATTATGATGAGATGTTATGAGAGTCAAATTGAGTAAATTTGTATGTGATTAATGCAGTATTCATGTTAGCATTTTGAAAATGCTTTGTATCATATTGATACATGATACTTTACTAGGTAGAGTAATTGTTGTTGAACCTGAAGTTGGAGTCCTATGGGACTATGCTAAAAAGGGCTACCATTTAGATAAGAAATAGATAAAGTCCTCTATAAGACCATGTTCGAGGCATGGCCTCGGCACCAAGTTATGATTCCATATAAGACCATATCTAAAATATGGCTTCGAAAATGGATATGAGAATCGACTAAGACCATATTGGAATATGGCATCGATACTTGATGCAGAAGTCCGTACAAGACCTTAACCGAGTTATAGAATTGACATTTAGAGTTGACTCCATATAAGAACACCTCGGGGATGTGGCATTAGTCTCACACTTACTTGAATGATGATAAATTTGCGTCTTTGATTATCCTTAGTGATCAATGGAACAAATAGACGAGTGTAGAGGTAGAAATGAAAATTGTAGTAAAGCCATGTGAATGGGTAAATATACGCATTTGTGAACGAGTCGTGAAGAAATGAGTACGACGTGTGGCACGGTAGGTGCTTAATAAAGGCAATTGTAAGAAAGTATGTCCGAATGCTTTAACGATTGTATTGATTAGACAATGATATGAACAAGAGAAAGTTAGCCTAGGCTATTGACTCAAGTGAGTAGGAAGGCTGAGGTGTATGTTTATTGAGATCTTCTTAAATTGATGTTTATTAATGAAAGGAATGGTTAAGGAGCTTGAGGACGGAATAGTTAAAGAAACCATGTTTGAACGATAAGAGTGTTCAATTATGATAACCATAGTTGTATGGGTCATAATGATCTCCTTAAGTACTAAGTGTTAATGTCTTTTGCCTCTCACAGACGATGTAGTTGTTTATCTCATGAATCAAGACTGTGTGAGAATGTTAGCCAATTACAAATCTAGACCAAAGATTGTCGGTTTAGTAATTGCAATCGACATTTCTTTATATCCTTGTAACCCTGTACAGGTACTTTGAGGAGGAAAACCGTGATGGTTTTAGTATAAGAAATGAAATCATAAGTTTCATGTTGTATGATGGGATTTTGAGTAGCTAGATAGAGTTGATAAATTAGATCGAGATATCATTAATGTTGTGAGATTCAATACTAGTAAAGGTTTTAGACTAGCACAAGAAAAAAACTCGGATGAGAGTGTGCTTAAGATAGATTCTCGATTATGGAGAAAAGAGTAGATTATTGTATTGAGATATGAATCAAGTTCTGTGTATGTTCAGGCATGAGTCAGTAAAGAGAATAATTTTTGTGTGCTCATGAATGGGAAGCATATTACAGAAATATGCTCATCGAAACGTTTAAATCTCGATGGTTGAGTTGAAAGCTATAGAATGAGTTATCGATTGAAAGTTCTAGTACTAAGTTCAGTCTGTATTGAGAAAGATAGGTACCAGATTGGTGATCCAGACGATTCCTTTCATATCTATATGAGAATTGAATGTGTTGTGATGATCTATGGAAAACCAATGAGTATTTTCTGAAATTTTCTTGAGTGAGAACATCTTGTGACACTGAGATAGTGGAAACGACTTGAAATATTACCATGGTGGGTATAGTTATTGTAATACTTCACAGATGGTAGTCATTGTACAGGTGTTTAAAGGAAAGCTTCATATTAAGCAAGGTGAGTTAGCTTGTCGATGATATCATAATTTCAGTGAGATTAATGTCAAGAGCCAGTTTTCTTTTCAGAACAAAAGAGTTTAGGAGTCAGATAGCAAATGGTATTTTCGAATAAGCTCCGGGTTAGTTTATTTCAAGATGGTAAAATACAGGTTGCATAAGTTTTCTATTGTTGAGATTTCCTCGAAATAAAACTGGAATGATGATGAATCCAGAACTTATACAAAAGTTTTGGCATGAGATTTAGTAGTAGCATATCTACTAATGCAAGAATAAGGAAAAGTAGTTATGTGCATAAATGTTTGACAACAGAGTACCTTTCATGAGATGAATGAGCTTATAGTCAGAAGTAGTTGACCACAAAAAGATGAGTTTTTAAAACGTTCAAGTAAGGATTGTTATAACTGGTGAATGCTTTAATGAGAAGGTAAAGTAAAGGCTTATAGATTTCAAGTGTGATTGGACAAAATTCCCAAGAAGGGGAATGATTAATTGGACGTGTGCGGGCGCTAAATTAGTGGATTCTTGAGTATGCTTCAACTTTGTGTATGGTAGCTTAAAGGTTGTTGACAAGAGAAACTTGAGGATAAGTAGATTTGTGATTTTGAAGAATTTATAGAAACGTTTAAAGAATGTTGACTGTAAATCCTCCTGATAAGATTTTCGGGGACGAAAATCCCTAAGGGGGGAGAATTGTAACAGCCTAATTTAGGGCCTAGTCAGAACAGTGATCTCGTAATCACTAATTTGAGGTTAGAGAAAATTATTTTCATGTTATGTTATGTGTTATAACATGTTTATAAAGATGTATGAAAGTTTTGGTGTTTTAATTTTAACGATTTCATGCTAAATCGCGAAAAAGGACTAAATCGCATAAAGTGCAAAAGTTCCATTCTATAGGCTAAAGGTACCAAATAGCCATGAAATATTAATTGGAGGGTTTTAAAGGGCAATTATACCATCTTGGTTATGATGGACGGCCATGTAGACAAGAGGGGACAAGAGTTTTAATTTTTGGTCAAAGTTGGTGGGTTGAAATTGATGTTTATAATAAATAAAGAAAGGAAAAGATATCATCTTTTTCTCTTCTTCTCCACCAAAAATGAGCAGTAACAAGGGGTTTTGAAGCTTAAAATTTCAGCAAGCAATCCTCCTCCCTAGTAAGTGATTTTGATCATTTTCTTGAAGAAAATTGTACTTTTGTGATCCCCAAAGCTTAAGCTAGCTAATGAGGGACTATTTTACAATATGGTTGAGAGTCTAGGGACTTGCCATTAGAGAGTCTATGTTGTTTGATGAGTTTTATGGAAGAAAATGAATGATAGGATGAAGAGAAACAACTTTTGTGAAAGGATTTTATGGAAAATACCTAAAATGGGTTATTATGCAAGGTTGTAATTTGTTCATTAAGGTATGAAATAGTTGCAATTGGAGATAGTTGTAAGAGGATTAAATTTTCAACTGGGCTTTTTTAACAAGAAATTGAGATTAAAATTTATTTACGAGCCTAGGGGCAAAATCATAATTTTGCCAAAGTGTAGGGTCAAAATAGTCATTTTTGCCTAGAGTGTAGATTACGATATATTATGATTTATAAGTGAATAAATCAGTAAATTTCATTGTTTTAGATCAAGGAAAGCAAGTTTCGGACCTAGAACGGATGAAAAGAGAAATGTGGGCTAATAGTCATTTTTGGCTATTTCGACAACGAGGTAAGTTCACATGCAATTATAGAAATTATGTATGAGTTCATGTAAGCATTATAATGTTGTATGGAATGTATATTAACTCTATGGATGTATGAAATACCCTTGAATGAAATGCATAAAGAATGTTGAGATGATAGTTAAAGTCTCGTATAAGACCATATTGGATTATGGCCTCGATGTAAGGATTCGTATAAGATCGTGTCAAGGACACAGCATCAATATGTTAATTCAAGTAAGACCCTATTGGGGTATGATTTCTATGTAATTTCATGAGTATGAGACTCAAGAGAGTTATTTTATAACTTGAGTATATGTTGAAGTAAAGAAAGTATGCAGTTAAGCTACGAAAGGCACCAGTGTGTACTAGAATTGAATTGAGACGATTTCAATTTATATATATATGATGAACTCCTATTGGGATATGGGAAATTAATGAACCTTGTTGCATGAGTTAGATTTATTGTTATATTGTGGGAATGCGAATAAAAATAGTGAAAAAGTTAAGTAAGAGTGGTAATGTGAGGGTGTTCTCGGATGAACAATTGAATTAAAGTATTACATGTGGATGACTATTTATGAATGTATGATAATGGTGGGCTAAGTGCGAAACCACCGAAAGATGAGTAGCTTATTAATAAGACTTGATGTGATGTCTTATATGATTACATGATAATCAGTGCAGGAATGGATTCTTTGTAAACGAGCAATTAGCTCGTGGTGCAGAAAAGATAAAATGAGTAAGCTTCAGAGTGACCGAGTAAGCAACCATGAGTTAATGGGAATGACCCAAAGATAATATCTTGTGGTTATCTATATTTAATGAATATTAATATTTGCGGATTATGCAGATGAACTTACTAAGCATTAGTGCTTACTCATTTTCTTTTCTCATCTCTTATAGATTATGTTGACTAATGCGGGTTGGAGGCCGCTGGAGATGTTTTCACACTATCGAGCAAACATTCGATTTGAGGTATCTAGTCCTTATGAGTCATGGCATGTATAGGACTAGAATTTAAGGTTGATTAAGTTATTGTTAATGTGCCAAACTATGTTGGCCAAAAGGGTTTATAGTTTAATTGTGTATAGCCGTTGATGATGGCTAAGTTATTGTATTTGTATGGTAGTAACACTTTATTTTCATGAATCAAATGTATGAATTCATGTGTTTTAGTCGTTGATTTGAGACTTTATTGAATGAGTATATTAATGTATGAAATGTAGGATGGAGATGGGCTTGGTATATAGCCTCTCGGTGTCCTACTGTTAGACACACTGCAGGCGTGTGTATGCAAATCTGAACCTCGTGACCTTATGATTACTTATTAAAATAGGCCACGGTGAATCCACGGCCATGTGCATGAGCCAGTATAAGACCCATGGCTTGGGCATGGGCGTGTGCTCAAGCCGTGGCAAATAAGTCGATAGCTCCACACGGTTGGCGGAACACAGGCGTGTCAAGGCCGTGTCGATAAGTCGAGAGCTCCCGGATGGGAACATGGGCGTGTTTAGGAGTGCAGGTGTGCCCCAAACCCACAGGCGTGTAACCTCCGATTTTGAGAGAGGATTTTGATAAGTTCCTAAGTCCGAACAAGTGTTTAAGGCCTCATATGACCATGATACGTATGTCTAGACCAAGAAAGAAAGGTTTTAGGTCGAAATTTAATTTTATAGCCGCAAGTACTTGATTAATTAAGTTCAAGCATGGTAATGTCTCGCATCCAGTCCTAGCATCGGACTTGGGTACGGGGTGTTACAAAAACTTTTCTGGCGTATATATATTTACTTGTTACTCAAAAATTGGGATCAAAGATAGATCATGTACCGATTTCCAGCGGGTTTCTTGATTTGTTTCATGAAGAATTTCTGGGATTTCTGCCTAAATGTGAAAATTAAATAAATCCAAGATAAAAAATAAATATTTGTTCTTATCTCGTATAGACAACTTGTTTGATCAGTTAAAAAGGCGTAACAGTGTTCTCGAAGATAAATATAGATTCGATTATTATCAGTTGCTAGTAAAAGATTGTGATATGCTAAAAACTGCTTTTCCAACTTGAAGTGACCATTATTAATCTGGTAATGTTTTCTCGACTAACTAATGTCTCATTAATTTATGAATCTGATAAATCGATTGTTCATCTTATTTGGATATTTTATATATAGTCATAGTTATGTTTATTGATGATATTCTGATCCATTTTAAAACAACATTGTGCAGGATTAATATTTGATAACTGTACTACAGACTTTGCTCGAGAAATAATTTACAGGAAAAAAACTACTGTTGGCCCTTAAAAAATTTTACTATTACCAATTTTAAAATATTTACACAAACATATGGCCTATTTACATAGATAAATATTTTTTATAATGTAAATTGCAAGATTAATCGACATTGACTAAACCCTTGAGCAACAAGTCGAGCCTTGTTTTTATTGACTTTATGGTTGGGATTATATTTGATCATGAAAATCCATTTAGAACTAGAAACATTGTTAGGCACTTGTCGAGAAACAAGAGACCAAGTCCTTGAGATTTGAGTGTATTAATCTCCTCAAAAATATTGAGATGCCATTTTTCATATTTCAATGCTTGGGTATCTATTCATGGTTCATGAGGTGTCATTTGTATACTTGATTGGAAGCTATTATTGTAGTCGAATTCTGTTAGGGGCAAATGTTCCTCTCAACTACCTTGGAATTCGATAATGTAGCCCCCTAACATATATTCCAACATTTGAATAGCCCGTTTGGATTGTTCGTCAGTTTGTGGATGGAAAGCAGTACTAAAATCCAAACGAGTACCCAGTGCCTCATGTAACTTTTTCTAGAATTGAGATGCAAAATGGGGATCTCGATATGAAATAACTGAAACTGGTACTCCACGAAGTCTGACAATTTCTGAAATATATAACTTAGCCAACTTTTGCAAAGAATAACCTATGCAGACATGTAAGAAATGTGTTGACTTAGTTAACCGATCTACTATCACTCAAATTAAGTCTTTCTTAGAAGGTGTTAAGGGTATCCCACTAATGAAGTCCATCATTATCCACTCCCACTTCCACTGAGTTATTTTAATTGGTTGTAATAAGCCAAAATGTAACTGTTGTTCAACTTACACTTGCTAACATGTTAGGCACTTAGCTACAAATTATGTCACATCTCATTTCAGTCCAAACCACCAATACAGGTCGTTTATATCCTGATAAATCTTATTTCCTCTAGGATGCATTGCATAAGGGCTAGCATGCGCTTTTCGAAGTATGGACTACTTTAAATCCTTATCATTTTGCACACAATACATCCTATGAAAGCACGAAATACCTTCATCATTAAACTTGAAATCTTCAGTTTTGTCGTCCTCCGCTTGCTTAATTCGTGGAAATAAGGATAAATTTAAGGGTTTTTTAGCGTTAAACTCATTAGTAATTCAGCTAGTAAGCCTCCATCACCCACTAGACTTAACCTAGCAAACGTTGCTCTTAAATCGGTCATCTATTTTCTACTTTGAGCGTCTGCCACTACATTGGCTTTTCTGCGGTGGTATTTAATTACACAATCATAATCCTTTGATAGTTCTATCCACCTCTATTGCCTCAAGTTTAATTCTTTTAGGTGAGAATGTACTTGAGAGTTTTATGATTGGTATAGATGTAGTACTTCTCACCATACAAGTAGTGCCTCCAAATTTTTAATGTAAACACCATCATTGCCAACTCCAAGTCATATGTCGAGGTACAAATGAACAAGTTTAGGGTAAAATATATATTAACCCTAAAAGTAATAAGATGGCACACATATTCAATTATACCACATTTTGGTTTTTAGATTAATTTCTAAAACAATTATTTTGAAAAAAGTCTAAGATGTGGAATATTTATGACAATATTCATATATATTTTAACCCTAAAAGTAATAAAATGTCTTGGGGTGTAATGAAGAAAAATTAAGTATTAAAAATTGACTGTGACATTATTTAATGTTTGCTTGTAAATTAAAACATTTTATTTACATTAAATTTTTATAAAATTAAAAGGCACATTTTTGCGATCTTTTACATGTCAATGGCATGTGGATGATTAAAGATGTACATGTTATATTTTATAAAACAAATATTTTTCAAATTTTAATGAAAAATTTCTTATAACTAATAATCAATTAAATTAATGATGTACATATATAGTGTTACAATCTGGGCTAAGCAAGAAATTTTTTAGAGGGGAGGAATTAAATTATATATTTTATGATAATAAAATACAATTTCACCATTTTAATAGTCTATATTTTTTTATAATTTTTAAAGTATTAAATCAAATTTTATCGTTTTTAGGGTCAAAGTACAATTTTACCATTACCGATTTAAAATTTTATAAATTGTAAATGGGCCTAAATGGAAAATTTTCCATTTTAGGGGGGCCAAGGCCCTTGCTAGCCCCCTGGCTTCGCCACTAGTTACAACATTGAAAGCAACACACGGAGTGTTATAATATTTTGAGCAACACCAAATGGATTAATGCACTGAAAAGTGGAACCACAAACAATTACCCAAGCATTGAAAAGCGAGAAATGGCATCTCAATATGGTTGAGGAGATTAATGCACTTAAATCTCAAGGTACTTGGTTTCTTATTCATTGATAGGTGTCTGATAAACCGTAAAATGAACATATTATAATCCTACATTTAGATTACTTTTGGATGATTTATCCATTTAATTATGGAAATAGGTCCTCCTAATCCTTAGTTTTCATTTTTATATTCAGTAGAGCACAGGAGGATGAAAAGAATGAGTAACAGGCCAAAATCGGAGAAAATGGGCCATATTACGGAATCGACACGGCCTAAGTCCAAGACCACACTGTCGTTGTAACATCCTGAAATTGGGCCTAGTAGAATTGGGCCCAATAGGCCTTGAGAATGGGAATGTTTAAAATTTTTGAGATGCATGTAGCACTTAGAATGTTATGGTAAGGTATTAATGGGCTTGTGCATTGTGTGTAATGTTATGTTTAATATGTTAATTTGAGGTTCAGTTGGGCCCAAAGAATTGGGTTAAAATTTCGGCAGCCAAGGTGAGCTAAGGGGGGACAGCACAAGGCTATAATTTAGGGATTATTTTTGTTTAATTAATGAGGATAACAAGCTGATAAAATAAATGGAGAGTTGGTGCAAATGTGGCCTCTTATGGATGAGTGTTTTGATAGGGATAAGGGATAGAAGGATAGAGGAGAAAAGATAGGAGTTATCTTCTGAGTACAGAGTTGGCCAAAATTCCATCTCCTGGAGGGGGTGCCGAAATTCCCTATAAATAGCGGGTACCTCTTCAATTTCGGCATTTTGAACCCCATTCTCTTCTCTCATCTTCTGTGCCAAAATTCTCAGTTCTTCTTGGTAATCTCTTTTCTTTTGATTTCTTCCAAAGTCAAACCCTAAGTATTCTTTCTCTCCACTTTCTTTTCACTTTCTTTCTAAGTCAAACACTTCACTCAGTTTTTCTAAAAGCCGAAATCACTAGATCTCATCTCCTGTGGTTGTCGAATCCTCTTTAATGGAGTCTACTTGTGCCGAAATCTAAAGGAAACAATAGGTAAGTGTTGATTTCGGGATTTCAATATTCTTTCGGCTTTTCAAAGTCCTTAGCCGAATGGCTATTAGAAACTAATCTCTTATTTCACACTTCTTTTTGGCATTTCGCGATCTGAAGAAGGAGGCCAATCGCATAGATCTCTAAGTTATAGAATCGTGTTACTTTCGAGATTTCAAGGTAAGAGGATTTGTTTATTTATATATATAGAATCGGGTAGAATACTAACCATGGCCGAATATAGGAGATGGCATATTTTCACAGTTTTTCAGCTTTTAAGCAAAGTTATAGATTGAGGATAATAGATCCGGATATCAAGGACATCGACTAAGAGTATTGGATTTCGCGATATCAGGTGTGTAATACTTCCCCACCATTTAGATCTGTCCGTTAAATACCTGTTTATAAGTATTATATGTTGTGATAAATGCCGAAATCCCGGCATAAAGATGGAAGCCCAAAGAGGGTAAAAGCGAATCACCAGGTCAGTGAATATTCTGATTATTGTGATTGCATGGGGTGGGTTTGATGAAAGGAGGAAGTTATACGTTATATGTGTAGCGGTTTTTACCGTGATCTGTTATATGTTGTAGCGGCTTTTTCCGTGATCAGTTATAAGGACTTCACCATGATATGTTGATGAGCAAAGATGATCGCCATCTTGGCGTCTTGCGATATAGGTTGATTGTAGAAATCCCCAATGGTGTGAACGGTTGGTACGGGCGTGTAAGCGGATGGAAACCTAGGCAAATGGGTTGGGCTTTGCATATTATTTGTTATATATGTACATGAATTTATTATTCTATTTTTATGGGTTAAGGCCCAAATCTAATGGTGCATGAAGGTTGCACACTGAGTCTCGCGACTCAACCAATTAATTAACATTTCAGGTAACATTTAGTGCATCGGACCAGTCAAGAGGAGTGCAAGGTGGCCATGCAAAAGAATATGTGGATCCGACAAAAAGACTCAAGTTAATTATTTTTATATTATGTTTTATTTAATGGATTTTAAACCTCGTTGTAATAAGGCCATGGGCCACTAGTTTATATTTTGTTTTATTATGGGATAAATTATTTTAGTTATTCAAACATTTATTTTAATTAAACTAAGGCATGTAATTAAGTTTGGGTTTTATTCATAAAAGGCATATTTTATATAAATTACATTTGGGCTTTCTAACAACACAATTTGTTTTACAAAAATTTCCTTAGTGACATACCAGATCTGGTCGTGGTGTTTGGGCCGGGTTTGGGGTGTTACAAATTGGTATCAGAGCCTAGTTCAAAACTCGGCTTTGGGTTTTGGGCTCAAAACATTTTCTAAAAATGGTTTTTTTTGAAACATGCATGTTTCAAAATGGTACAGGGTTTGTTTTCTCGGCATGACACCTGCATCTCCGGCCCAAGTCCGCTGTAAGTATTCGTAACTCCTTGTGTGATATATATATGAATATGGGCTTGATGGGTTTTATGGGACGTGAGGTTAGTTAGACTTTGATGGACTATAGGCTTAGGTTAAACAACTTCTTAAATTACATAAGACTTAAATTATCCAAACAAATCTCGTGAATCGATCATCGACTTAAGGTGTGGCAACAGCACACGCATGTCTAGGAATGGATACGTGAGAGCTTGGTATTTAAGAAGTCCCACTTGACTCACCTCCTCTTCACCGAATCCTACACGTGCATGGTGACTGCTCACCTTAAGCCATGTTAGGTGTGGTAATGGCTATACGCATGTCTAGGAGTGGATACAGGAGAGCTTGGTATTTAAGCAGTCCGGTGACTCACCTCCTCTTCACTGGAATCCTACTTGGTGTGCGTAGTGATGTTCACCCTAAACATGAGGACGTGTTGACACTTCAAAACCTATAACTAAAACCCGAAAGGGACCAGCCACCTTGTTTTGTACAACCCTAAAGTAAACCTCGGTTTGAAATCACTAAAGTACCCTTGATTCAGTAAAAATTTCCGATTTGAAAAATAACCAAAATACCCCCGATTTGCAAATTAACCAAATTACCCGACTTATAAAATTATCAAATACCCTCGGTATGAAAATTACCGAAATACCCCGAATTGAAAATTACCAAAATCCTTTATTTCATAAAATCACCGAACCATATTTTGGAAAATTACGAAAATACCCTCAGAGGTTAAAATTACGAAAATACCCTTGGGTAGTGAAATGACTAAATACCCTTAGATGATGGATGCTATTTGTATGTTGGTGTGTATGGATGTTGAATGTACATGGTTCCTAGAATTAAGAAGACTGAAACCTGTAGATAGGTTTGAATTTGAAAGAACTACTTTTAAAACTATTATTCATAAGACTGTTCGTGGTTAATCAGTGGAAGAAAACTAATAATTCATAAAATTCTTAATCAAATAAACGCGAATCGGTAGTATTAGTACAATGGATCGAAGACGCTCTAGAAGCGAATAATGGTGCGTATCCTACCATAGTATACTAAGTGTTTATTTGGCTTTGGAATTAGAGTGCGCAGCGAAAGCATAGTGATGAGACTTGGGTAGTACGATTACTAGTTAGTTGGAAATTTCGAGGATGAAATTTCTTTAACGAGGGTAGATTTGTAACATCCTGAAATTGGGCCTAGTAGAATTGGGCCCAATAGGCCTTGAGAATAGGAACGTTTAAAATTTTTGAGATGCATGTAGCACTTAGAATGTTATGGTAAGGTATTAATGGGCTTGTGCATTGTGTGTAATGTTATGTTTAATATGTTAATTTGAGGTTCAGTTGGGCCCAAAGAATTGGGTCAAAATTTTGGCAGCCAAGGTGAGCTAAGGGGGGACGGCACAAGGCTATAATTTAGGGATTATTTTTGTTTAATTAATGAGGATAACAAGCTGATAAAATAAAGGAGAGTTGGTGCAAATGTGGCCTCTTATGGATGAGTGTTTTGATAGGGATGAGGATAGAAGGATGAGGAGAAAAGATAGGAGTTATCTTCTGAGTACAGAGTTGGCCGAAATTCCATCTCTTGGGAGGGGTGCCGAAATTCCCTATAAATAGGGGGTACCTCTTCAATTACGGCATTTTGAACCCCATTCTCTTCTCTCATCTTCTGTGCCAAAATTCTCAGTTCTTCTTGGTAATTTTTTTCTTTTGATTTCTTCCAAAGTCAAACCCTAAGTATTCTTTCTCTCCACTTTTTTTTTCACTTTCCTTCTAAGCCGAAACACTTCACTCAGTTTTTCTAAAACCTGAAATCGCTAGATCTCATCTCCTGTGGTTGTCGAATCCTCTTTAATGGAGTCTGCTTGTGCCAGAATCTAAAGGAAACAATAGGTAAGTGTTGATTTTGGGATTTCAGTGTTCTTTCAGCTTTTCAAAGTCCTTAGCCTAATGGCTATTAGAAACTAATCTCTTATTTCACACTTCTTTTCGGTATTCCGGGATTTGAAGAAGGAAGCCAATCGCATAGATCTAAGTTATAGAATCGTGTTACTTTCGGGATTTCAAGGTAAGAGGATTTGTTTATTTAGATATATAGAATCGGGTAGAATAGTAACCATGGTCGAATATAGGAGGGCATATTTTCACGCTTTCGGCTTTTAAGCAAGGTTATAGATTGAGGATAATGGATCCAGGATATCAAGGACATCGACTAAGAATATTGATTTCGCGATATCGTGTGTAATACTTCCCACCATTTAGATCTTTGTTAAATACTGCTTATAAGTATTATATGTTGTGATAAATGCCAAATCTCGGCATAAAGATGGAAGCCCAAAGAGGGTAAAAGCAAATCACCGTGTCGTTGAATATTCTGATTATTGTGATTGCATGGGGTGGGTTTGATGAAAGGAGGAAGTTATACGTTATATGTGTAGCGGTTTTTACCATGATCTATTATATGTTGTAGTGGCTTTTGCCGTGATCATTATAAGGGCTTGACCATGATATGTTGATGAGCAAAGATGATCGCCATCTTGGCGATATAATGGTGTGGGTTGATTATAGAAATTCCCAATGGTGTGAACGGTTGGTGCGAGGCGTGTAGGCGGATGGAAACCTAGGCAAACGGGTTGGGCTTTGCATATTATTTGTTATATATGTACATGAATTTATTATTCTATTTTTATGGGTTAAGGCCCAAATCTAATGGTGCATGAAGGTTACACACTGAGTCTCGCGGCTCAACCAATTAATTAACATTTCAGGTAACACTTAGTGCATCGGACCGGGCTGGAGAGGAGCACAAGGTGGCCATGCAAAAGAATATGTGGATCCGCAAAAGACTCAAGTTAATTATTTTTATATTATGTTTTATTTAATGGATTTTAAACCTCGTTGTAATAAGGCTATGGGCCACTAGTTTATATCTTGTTTTATTATGGGATAAATTATTTTTAGTTATTCAAACATTTATTTTAATTAAACTAAGGCATGTAATTAAGTTTGGGTTTTGTTCATAAAGGCATATTTTATATAAATTACATTTGGGCTTTCTAACAACACGATTTGTTTTACAAAATTTCCTTAGTGACATACCGATCCGATCGTGGTGTTTAGGTCAGGTTTGGGGTGTTACAGTCGTGCCTCGTAAGAAAAGATGACCATGGCCTGGACCCCGAAATACACGACCGTGCCTCATCAACAAACTCAAAAATGGCCTACCCACGATCTACACGGGCATGTGCCATGGACGTGCCTCTGCCGCAGATAAGAAGAATTCTATTGAGATTAGGGTACTTAGAGGCAAAGAAACATAGTCCAAAAGCCTATATAAAGACCCTAGAGGCCAACCTTTAAGGGGCATTCAGCAAGGCCAAAGAGCCTAGCCAAAGAAGTTGAATACAGGGATTCACTCGAAGAAAGCCAGTTGATTCATCTCAAGAAGTCGAAATCATACTCAAGATTGGGGATCTCTCCTTCAATTCTTTCAGGGGATTTTAGGGTTTTCTTTATGTTTTGTTTTGTATTTTCTTCTGAGATATATTCTTTTACGATTATGAACTAAACCTCTCAGATACCTGAGGGGGATGATACCTAAGACAGATCTTGTTATTATTATCCGAGCTATATGATAAATACTTGATTTGTTCTTAATTATGTGTTCTTAATTCTTGTTTTGGTATTTCCGGGATATTAATTCAAGTATTGATGTGCTTTGGTGGTGGAGCAAAAGTCTCTGCCTAAGATTAGATCTAGAATAGTTAAACGGAGTTGAACGTAACCCTAGAAATAAGATGACGTAAATTTTCCAGATTAGGGTCAAACCTATTATGGGAGTCAATAGATCGAGTTAATGCAATTCTAAGGGTTTTAATTAGAAAGAAATTTCAATTAATCAACCTAGGATTAGACGTTAGTAGCCTCGAAAGAGGTATTAATATAACTTAGGGAATCCTACAGATCAAGTCAAGTGAATAAATAGTCTGGTTCGGAGCTAGATAACAAGTGAAGTCTAGGTGGATTCATCCTCGAGTATTGTCTTAATCAATTGGTTTTCCCCTCAAGTATTTCCCAAATTTCTTCTTTGTGTCTTAGCATCGTTAGTTTAGTAGTTAGTTAATTTTAGATTAGATAACAATTCCCTTAATTCTTAGGTTAAATAATAAAAAGAAAGTTAGTATTAGTACTTTTGGTTCCTTTGGGTTTGACAATCCGGTCTTGCCATTAAACTATACTACTATTCAATAGGTGTGCTTGCCTACATCGTTGTCTTAGTTAGTTTTCAGGTTCAATCATTCTTTTTATAAATTTTTAAGACTTTGACAAGTACGATCAAGTTTTTGGCACCGTCGCCGAGGAACTAAAATATTAAGAACGCTCAATTTTTATTACTTTAGCCATATTTTTATTCTTGCAATTAAATTTTATTTTTAACTTTTCTGAATTTCTTTCTTTTTCCCTTTTCCTAGCAAGTACCTCTAGTTTATGACTAGAAGGAATCTGATAGGACCACTACTTTACGACAGTGATATTGAAGGTACCGTACGCAGAAATCGTGGAGAAGCAAGGGGAGGCTTAAATTACATACAAGAAGAGCAAGAAGACGAAACCAATACTACTGAAGTAATGGCTGAGAATAATTCGCCACATCAAGATATGGCCGAACATCATGCTCCTCGAACTATGTTTGATTATGCTAAACCTAATTTAACAGGAGTTGAATCGAGTATTGTTAGGCCTACTATAGCCGCTAATAATTTTGAACTGAAACCTAACACTATTCAAATGATTTAATAGTTTGTTCAGTTTGATGGTTTGTAGGACGAAGACTCGAATACTTATTTAGCAAATTTTCTAGAATTTTGTGATACCTTCAAAATAAATGGCATTTCTGATGATGCCATTCATCTTCGGTTATTTCCCTTTTCTTTGAGAAATAAAGCCAAACAGTGGTTACATTCTCTTCCACGAGGATCAATCACTACATGGGACCAAATGACCAAAAATTTTTTATTAAAATATGTTTCGCTGGCCAAAACGACCAAATTAAGGAATGATATCTCTTCTTTTGTGCAGATGGATTTAGAAACATTATACAACTCATAGGGGAGATACAAGTATCTGTTGAGAAGGTGCTCACACCATGGTTTACCCTTGTGGCTACAGGTCCAACCTTTTTACAGCGGTGTGAATCCTTCAACTAGGCAGTTGATAAATTTAGCCATCGATGGAACCCTAAATAACAAAAATCCTGAAGCAGCTTACGAGTTTATAGAGGAGATGTCACTGAATAACTATCAGTGGCAAGTTAAAAGGACAAAGCCAACTAAAGCATCCAAAGTTTTCAATCTCGACCCAGTCACCATGCTATCAAATCAGGTAGAGATGATGAAGAAAAATATTGATGGTTTGTATGGCCTCTCGCAAGTACACCCAGTACTGTAATGTGACTCGAATCTAGGAGGTGCGGCGAATCCTGAATACCCACCCTACAATCTGGGCATGGAAAGCAAACAGATGAACTATATGGGTAACAATTTTCGATCTCAAAATAACCCTTATAGTAATACTTATAATCCAAGTTGGAGTAACCACCCTAATTTCTCGTGGGTGGCTAAAGAAATCAGAGACAACAACCACCCCTCCAAACTTCCAACAATAGCCCTATCCACAGGAAAAGAAGCCGAACCTTGAAGAGATGCTGAAAAAATTCATAGCTGTGTCTAAAACTCCTTTTCAAAACACCGAGACAACAATTAAAAATCAACAAGCATTAATTAAAGGAACCGAGAACTAGTTAGGGTAACTCGCTAAGCTGATCTCTGAACAACCACTAGGTAGCTTGCCAAGTAACACCAAGACTAATCCAAATGATCAAATTCAAGCCATAACAGCTCATGACAGTGAAGGGTTAGTAGAATCTGAATTTAAGCCAAGGCAAGAACCTGTGGTAACTGAAGGTAAGGTTGAGGTAAGCCAAGAAAAGCTAAAATTGGTAATTAAAGAATGCCAACCTCGTATACCTTATCCCAATGCAATGAAGAAGGACGATACGGATGAACAGTTCGGTAAGTTTCTTAAAATTTTAAAGAAATTACATATTAACTTACCATTTCTTGAAGCTATTTCGCAGATACCAGGTTCAAGGAGATTTTTAAAAGAGCTCTTAATGAAAAAGCGAAAGTTAGACGAGGAGTTGCATGTGGAATTAAACGCAGATGCGCAAAGAATGTTACGAACATCACTACCACGAAAATTAAAAGATCCAGGGAGTTTTACAATTCCATGTTTAATTGGTAGTTTATCTGTTGATAATGCCTTAGCTGATCTAGGGGCAAGCATCAATGTTATGGCATCTAAAATGTTTAAACAGCTAGGTCTAGGGAAACCCAAACAAACTAGGATAAGTATTCAACTAGCTGATAAGACTATTCAAATTCCTAAGGGTATAATTAAAGATGTAATAGTTAAAATTGACAAATTCATATTCCTCGTAGAATTTCGTTGTTTTAGATATGGATGAAGACAATAATATCCCCTTAATTTTAGGAAGACCTTTTTTAGCAACCGCCAGATCTAAAATTGATGTTAGTACAGGTGAACTCATACTTCGTGTAGGTGACGAATCAATCAGTCTTCAGGCTCTCGACTTAGCTAAGACATCGAGTGAGAAAGGTGAGGACATAAATTCTATCGATAATTATTTGATTAAACTTTCTTTTCAGGAAACACTGAGGAACTACACTACACAGCTAGATCCTATAGCTCGTACCAACAAGGAAATATCTCATGAGAAATGACGGCTTCAGACCGATGAGCTAGATGAATGGGAGACACATTTCAAGGTGAAATCAAAACCACACGAAATGAAACCAAAGGAACCCCCAGAAGAAGTTAAAGGAACAACAAATCACTTCAAAATAGGAGATCAGGTACTATTAGATAGAATAGACCCGCGAATCGCCATATCAAACCTGAAGACAAATGAAAAGATCCCCTTTACAGTACATAATGTTTTCCCTTACGGAACAGTCGAGGTAAGTAATTCTACATTCAGTACTTTTAAAGTAAACTCTACTCGACTCAAACCATATAATGATAGCATGAGAAAGGATTTTTCACTCCTTAAACCACCGTGAAGGTACGAATGAGAGGCAAGTCTAGCTTAAGACTTTAAACGGGTGCTTACCCTATTTATTTTTATTTCTTTTTCTTTTAGCACCTATCTACAAACTAACCAAGTTAAAGAAGCGCAGATTTTACGCACCACGGCCTTACACACGGGCCGTGGTCGTAGTGTGGATACTAAGGATGTTAGCTCTGGCATGGCAGAGATAGTACGAGACAGGACGAGAAAAATATCTTCAAATCACGGACTCAACTATCACTATGACCGTGCGACACAACCATGGCTGACACTGTTGAACCAACACGAGCGTGGCAATCCAATACAAGGCGTGGGAGAAGCGATTGAACCACCATGCGGCCATCGATATGGCCGTGGGACACAACACGGCCATGAGACACGGGCGTGGGGATGTACCAGAGCTAAAAATTTCTATTTAAAACACCCCTCTCCCCTTCTCACCCACTCCCCATTCACTCTTCACTCCCCTCCATCTTCACTTTCCTCCTTTATTCTCTAAAGTCTTGATCTACGCTTCAACAATGTTGAAGAAATGAAAAGACCCTATCCCAGTCTCCCTATGCGAGACTAATCAACATAAGTTCATGCCGACCTCATCATCTAATCGACAAGCTAAGGGTCTTTGAGGCCATTTAACTTTTATTTTACTTTTCTCTTCTCCTTTATTTTCCTTTTCTTTATTTTTATTATACTAAATTCAGTTAATTTTGTTTTATTTTCTTGATTTTAGGTTCTAAAGGCTGCTAGGGAATCACAACACCACAACCTTAGAAACCACACCCACCTCATGAACCATCTACCAATAAGGACTTTTCAGTCCATTCATCTTTTCTTTTGGTCTTATTTTAATTCTTATTTTTTTTCTTGTTATCTTTATTTACTTTAATTATATATTTAGTATAATTTAAATTAGTATTATTATTTCCTGGCTAACTCTTCACGAGGTTCCCAATTTCTTCATCTAGCACAGGAAGTAAAGGTGCCCCCTCCAACTTATCTTTCACCTACGAATCAAGTTTCCACACTTCCAACTCAAGGAATCCATCCAAAAATTCAGGAAGTCTCACCTTTCTCCCTCACTTTTGATTTTCTTATTATATGATTGTTATCTATCTTTGTACATTGAGGGCAATGTACATCTTAAGTGTGGGGAGGTGAAAATTATTTAGAAAAAATGCCTAACTTTTTGCATTATTCTCAAATCCCTGAATGATATTCTGTCTTAAATTAATTTTCTCATATCACTAATTAGGATGAAATTCCTGTTAATTCATTATTTTTATTGATATGTTTTAGATTAAGTCATTGATAATTGTGCAATGATGATTTAAACTTCAAGATACTAGAGAATCAAGCATGCTGAGTCTTTTTTCAAAAAATTAAAAAACTTTTGTTAGGTTGTCTACCTGAATCTAATTGTTACCTTGAAATTTGAAATTTACAGAGTTGATATCAAAAACCCATAATTTTTGTAAGATTTTGAGCCTTTTAGAGCATACATTCTTTTTGTGCTCACTTTTATTGATTATGAGTGTGTCAACATTGATTTTTTATTCTAGAACTTGCTTCAGTTATACATGTCAAGACCACACTATTGATTTGATATACAGAAATGATTAAGGCACTTAAGATTTAACCCACTTACTCCACTAAAAGCCTACCCTCACAATTAACCCCTAGTGAACCCCTTTGATCCTAACAACCCTTTTATTGACTCAACCCACTAATATTAACCCAAAACCCATCTTGTATTTGTTATCACCATTCCTTTTGACTACCCTTCTATCGAGACTTGATTTGATCAGTTGCCTAATTATATTATTTCAGCTTGTTAAAGTTTTATCTTATATTGATTTATTCTTAAAAAATCATCACCAAGTATATTCATTATTAGTTACGTGATTAAGTGAGCTTATATGTTTAATTTCAATATCCTGAGAAAAAGCTCATATTATTATTTTTCATGTTATGTAATTATTCAGTTTATTAGTTCATTTTTCTAGTGAGGTAATTTGTCAGTTCAATCTTGATTCTAACCCTTCTAATTCAGCCTTTATCCACACCTTTAACCGAGCCCCATTACTGTAATATCTTGATTTTGTGGGTCTGTGCATTTGGTATGTTGCATGGCTAAGTTGGTAATTTGAGGCTTTGAGGTGTGTATTGGGCCCAGGCTTGGGCTGAAACCTAGGTTAAATTACTGATAAATAGTGTTAGTTTATAATTTAATTTAAATAGTTATATTAGTAGTATGTTGAATGGTGGCCCAAAGTTTGGAGGTGCTATAATGGGGCATTTAGGTGGCGTCACTTAGAGGGTGAATTGGGCCTAGTATGGCCGCTGGGGCCCAAGGTTGTTGGGTCAAAATTTGGCACATAGGAGGGAAGGGGATGGACGGCACAATGGCTAAAATTTAGGAGCTTTATTTATTTGTATTTAAGTGATAAAATGTTGATAATTAAGAAGGAAGAGTTGGTTTTAAGGTGGCCTCTTCTAAAGGTGAGATGAAGATTGGGTTATCATACAGGATAAGAGCTATCAGGAGGGAGAGAGTTGGCTGAAATTCCAACTCTGTGTGTGTGTGTGGGTGTTCCAAATTTAGTAGGAAGTTATCATCTTTTCTGTCGTTTTTTTTCTTTATTTCACACTTATTCTCATCTAGCCGAAACTTTTCTCTCCCAATTGCTTTAGTTTCTCCCTTCTAGCTGAAACTCCTATCACTTTTCTCCTCTCCATTATACTTTTAAAAACTGAATTCTCCCTGTGCATATCCTTTTCTCCCATAGCCAAACCATCTAGTGAGATCTCTTTTTCCCGAAGGTGCACCATAAGCCGAGTACTCCTCTTTAATCTGGTGAGTTTTGGGATTTTGTTTCTCTGTGATTTTACTATTTTTAATCAATTTTCTAATCTGAATCATTTGTTTAAAGGCCCTATCGATTTCGCTCTCTGCCCCTAGAAGCCGAATCCTGTCTTGCTTTAGTCAGAAGTGCCGATTTGGTGGAAAAGTCGATGGTAGGTGGTGGTAGGTTTGGCCGAATGGTCTTTCTTGTTCTTTCCCCGTTGGCCGAATGTGATATGGTACTCAATTGGTTGCGGTTAAGGGATTGATTTAATATATGGGTGTTGGCTGAATGTAGGTGGGTTGGTGGTGACATTTTCGTAAAGACTTTCGGGATCCGAAAGCTTGGTAAGGGTTTCGTTTAAACACTATGTTTAATTATTAGATCTCATCGATTTAATTGGTTTAGTGACCAAGGAGTTATCATGGACAATATTAATAATAAGCGGCTAGATTGGATCTGTAAACCCAACGCCAAAGTACAAGAAACGATCGATGTCGGAGTGCGAGATTGGCCTTTGGAGTGTGGGTCGACATCGAGTTAGATCGTAGGCCAATAGTGGTAGTCTCGAGTGATGATGAGCGTAGAAGCGATAAAAGCGTTAGTATCGGCAACCAGGTGTGTAACTCTTACACACTTTCTTTACATAATATGTTAACTGTTAGGTGTTGATAAAAGCCGAAGTGACGACTATGATTACCAAATTACCCTTATGGGTAAAAGCGAGGATGCCGGGTAAGTTGTTATGATTTCTCGTGTTGATTGTGATCTATGAGAGCATGATATCCTATGTACGTAATTATGTATGTTAAGCATGGTTATACTGATATTGTTTGCATAAATATGTTATATGGGTGATGAGAGGAGGGGGAAGTACGATCTATCAGACTGTCACTAGTGATTTGGTATCACACAGTGGGTTGGCCCCACATATATTATAAAAATTGTGACTAAGTCTAAGTGGTTTGGCACCACCAGTGGTTTGGTACCACATATGTTATTTTTGTAACTACGGTTACCAGTGGTTTGGCACCACAAGGGGTAGATTTGGGAGACATGGATGGATACCTAGGTTGATGGGTTGCATGACATGCATATTTGTATTTGAATCTATGTAAGAGTATATTTTCTTTTGGGAAAGAGTATATTTTCTTTTGGGATGGGGACTTACACACTGAGTCTAGGTGACTCACCCCTTCCATTACATTTTGAAGATCAGACCTAGATCATGGATGTGGAGCCGGAGTGGACTCGAGGTGGCCATGCACAGCATTTGTTTTATTACAAAATTTTCCTTTCGGACATAGTTATTTTATTTAATTTTGGTTTTCAGTTCTGTAATAAGGCCACTTAAGTATTATTTTAGGTTCTTTTATTTAGTTGATTTTCATGTTTCTATTAAGTATGTTGATTAAACTATGAACTAGATGTTTTCAAAAGCTAAATAAACACTTGTTTTTTTAAATATACAATGACTACGTAGTAAATACAAAGTATCAATAAGGCAACTAAGTTTTTCTAAACTGAGTTTCAACATGTTTTATACATTACCAAAACACAACGAGTTTTCTTTAAAATTTTACAACAACTTTCTCTGTAAACAAATCAACAAATCGATTTCCAAAAACATTTTCTTTCTCGTGGTACGCCAGATTCGGTTGTAGCATTTTGACCGAGTTTGGGGTGTTACATTTTGGTATCAGATTCAAAAGCTCGGTTATGGACTTAGGGCCCAAAATATGTTTTAAAAGTTTGTGAAATGATTATTTTTCTCTAGAAAGCATGGCACCTGAGTCTTCGGCGCTGGTCCACCCAGGTAAGTACCCTAACTTTTGATGTGATGTTTATATGTTGGGCTTTGTGGACTTTAGACGTAGTTAAGCATGATAGTACTGATGGACCCTAGGGCTAGCTTGCACAACTTTTAAAATAACATAAGACTTAAGTCCAATCAAACAAACCTGTGAGTAAGTCGCTGAGTTAGGGTGTGGCAACAGCCATGCGCATGTATAGGATTGGATTCAGGAAGAGCTTGGTATTTAAGCAGTCCCAATGACTCACCTCCTCTTCGCTCGAATCCTACCTGGTGCGTGGTGACTGTTCACCCTAACCATGAGGACTTGTTCACAGGCTAAATTCGACAATTAAAACTCGAAAGGGACCAGCCACACTGTTTTGTAAAAAATCTTAGTTTTGAAATTACCAAATTACCCCTAGATTTGTAAAAACTACCTTAGATTTGAAAAATGACCAAAGTACCCCTGGTTTGTAAAATTACCAAATTACCCCTAACTTATAAATTACCAAAATACCCTCGAGTTGTAAAATTACCAAAATACCCCTACTTTAAAAAATTACCACAATACCCTTAGTTTGAAAAATCACCCGAAACTTTATTTTAGAAAATTACGAAAATACCCTTATAGGTTAAAATTATGAAAATACCCCTACACGTTGAAAGTGGTCTGTGGATGTTGTTTGTATGATGAATGTACTTTGAACTAGGAGATAAACCTGGGACTAAAAATTTAGATAGATTCAAATTCGAAAGAATCACTTTTAAAACTATTTTTCATAAAATTATCCGCAGGTTAGCTACGACTCAAGCCGAGGGTCGTGGACATGGTCAATTCAGAGAGATGGCCAAGAACCACGGAGGGTCGAGGTGCAGTAGGGGTAATGGTAATGGTAATGGACGAGGTAGTGGAGCACCAATGCTAGATGACTGGGTTGGTCTCACGCAACCAAGCCGAGAGGAGGAGGCGGCCGCACTGACGTTATAATCGGTACATTTATAATTTCTGGGTTGCCTTACATTATTTTAATTGATGTTGGTTCGACACACTCTTATGTTGCTAGTAGTGTAGTGGGAACTTTGGACTTAGCCTATGAGATATCTGCTAGGAAGATGACAAGAGTTAGCCTCTAGGACACTGTGGTGGTAGACAAACCAGATAGGGATGTACCACTGAAACTTCAAGGGGTCGTGTTTCAAGCGTATTTGATGGAACTACCCTTTGGGGAGTTTGATTTAATCTTAGGAATGGATTGGTTGGTTAAGTACCAGGCAGAACTGGACTGTGCAAGTAAGTGTATGGTGTTGAAATCGGTCGAGGGTGTAGATATGGTAATGATAGGTGAGAGAAGTAATTACCTATCTAAAGTGGTGTCTGCGCTGAAGGCGAAAAAGATGGTAAGGAAAGGATGTAAGGCATTTGTAGTTTATGTTTGTGCTTTAGAAGGTAAGGAACCGGCTATAGGAAGAGCTTCTGGGTTTGCCTCCGGATCGCGAAGTGGAGTTTGGTATAGACCTTCTACCGGGAACTGTGACAATGTCTATTGCTCCGTATATGATAGCGCCAAAGGAATTGGTGGAGTTGAAAGCACATATCCAGGAGTTGCTGGATCGGGGTTTCATTCGGCCAAGTGTTTCACCTTGGGGAGCGCCTGTGCTTTTTGTTAAGAAAAAGGATGGGTAGATGCAAATGTGTATAGACTACCGTCAGTTGAATAAATTGACGATTAAGAACAGTACCCTTTGCCTAGGATAGATGACCTGTTCGACCAGCTTAAGGAAGCATCAGTCTTTTCCAAGATAGATTTGAGGTTGGGGTATCACCAACTTAAGGTAAAGGAGGCGGATATCTATAAGACGACATTTTGTACTCGATATGGGTACAATCGTTCTGGTTGACAAATGCACCAGTAGCATTTATGGATATGATGAATCGGGTGTTCTAGCCGTACTTGGATCGATTTGTCGTAGTATATATCGACGATATGCTGGTGTACTCGAAATCAGAGGAGGAGCATGACACGCAATTGCGAGTGGTGTTACAGATTCTTAGGGAAAAGCATTTATACGCGAAGTTTAATAAGTGTGAGTTCTGGTTGAAGGAAGTTACCTTTTTGGGTCATGTGGTGTCACCAGGGATTAGAGTGGACCTCTAAGATTGAGGCTATATTGATCGGAAGCCATCAAGTCTGTGGTGGAGATTCAAGTTTTCCGGTTTAGCAGATATTATAGAAGGTTTGTAGAAGGGTTTTCTTTGATTGCGCACCATTAACCAAGTTGCTGAGGAAAGGGGTTCCGTTTGTGTGGTCAGATAAGCAACAGGAAAGTTTTGAGAGGTTAAAGAGGATTTTAACGGAAGTTCCGGTGTTGATTCAACAGAAAGCTAGGAAGGAATTTACGGTTTACTGTGATGCATCCCATACAGGATTGGGATGTGTGCTGATGCAAGAGGGGAAAGTAGTAGCTTATGCTTCTCGACAGTTGAGACCTCACGAAGTGAACTACCCGACGCATGATCTGGAGTTGGCTGTAGTGGTTTTTTCCCTAAAAATCTAGAGACATTATTTGTATGGGGAGAAGTCTGTTGTGTATACGGATCACAAGAGTTTGAAGTACCTTCTTATGCAGAAGGAGTTAAATTTAAGGTAGAAGAAGTGGATCGAGTTGTTGAAGGACTATGACTGCTCGATTGAGTGCTACCCAGGAAAGGCTAATGTGGTAGCAGATGCCTTGAGTCGTAAGGTGGTGGCAGAGTTAAGAGCCATGTTTGCTCACCTTAGTCTATATGATGACGAAAGCCTATTAGCGGAGTTGCAAGTGAGGCCATCATGGGTAGATCAGGTTAAGGAGAGACAATTGGTAGATGAAGTTTTGGGCGCACGAAGGTTGCAAGTACAGACTGATAGATTGGAAGGGTATAGCTTGAGCAACGATGGAGTGTTATGTTTTCAGGGAAAAGTGTGCATACCTAAGGATGTTGAGTTAAGGCAGAAGATTTTTCAGGAGGCACATAGCAGTCCATATGCTATGCATCCAGGAGGTAGTAAGATGTATCGAGATTTACGGGAGCAGTTTTGGTGGCTGGGCCTTAAGCGAGAGGTAACAAAATTTGTGGGCAAGTGTCTAACATGTTAGCAAGTCAAGGCTGAACATCAGTTGCCGTCAGGTTTGTTGCAACTGATTAGGATTCCATAATGGAAGTGGGAAAGGATTACAATGGATTTTGTGAGTAGGCTACCCCTTACGCCTACCAAGAAGGATTCAGTTTGGGTGATTGTGGACCGTCTAACGAAGTCTGCTCATTTCATACCTGTACGTATGGATTATTCTCTTCAGAAGTTAGCAAGACTATATACAGCAGAGATTGTGAGGTTGCACAGGGTGCCAGTGTCAATTATTTCAGACAGAGACCCTAGATTTACGTCAAGGTTTTGGAAGGCTTTGCACCAGGCATTGGGCACAAGGTTGGACTTCAGTACGGCATTCCATCCCCAGTCAGACGGACAGTCAGAGAGGGTGATTCAAATCTTGGAATATATGCTAAGGGGTTGTGTCTTGGAGTTCAAAGGCGCTATAAAAATTTTTACCGCTAGCGAAATTCACGATAACAATAGTTATCAGTTTAGTATTCAGATGGCACCATCACAAGTGTTATATGGTCGAAAGTGTCATACCCTACGTGTTGGACGGAGTTGGGGGAGCGGCAGTTGTTGGGTCCAGAGTTGGTTGCTGAGACAGAAGATAAAGTGAAGGTGATTAGAGCTCGTTTGAAAGAAGCTTCGGATAGGCAAAAGTTTTATGCTGATCTTAAACGGAAGGATATAGAGTTTGTAGAAGGTGACAGGGTTTTCTTGAAGGTGTCGCCGTGGAAGAAGGTTTTGAGATTTGGTAGAAAAGGCAAGTTGAGCCCCGGATTTATCGAGCCTTATCGGGTATTGAAGCGAGTGGAACCAGTAGCTTACCAGCTTGAGTTGCCATTAGAGTTGATTCAAATCCATGATCTATTTCACGGTTCTATGCTTAGACGCTATCGCTCAGATCTATCACATGTGGTGTCAGTGGAGGAGATTGAGGTGAGGCCAGACTTGTCTTTTGAGGAGGAACCAGTGCAGATCCTAGATCGGGATGTTAAGGTTATGCGTAGGAAATCAGTTCCTTTGGTAAAGGTATTATGGCAAAACCATGGATCTAAGAAGCGACATGGGAGCGAAGGATATTATATGACGACAATACCTCACTCTTGACTGGTGAATTTTGAGGTCGAAATTTATTTTAAGGGGGTACAACTGTAATATCCTGATTTTGTGGGTCTATGCATTTGGTATGTTGCATGGCTAAGTTGGTAATTTGAGGCTTTGAGGTGTGTATTGGGCTCAGGCTTGGGTTGAAACCTAGGTTAAATTACTGATAAATAGTGTTAGTTTATAATTTAATTTAAATAGTTATATTAGTAGTATGTTGGGCTGGTGGCCCAAAGTTTGAAGGTACTATAATGGGGCATTTAGGTGGCGTCACTTAGGAGGGTGAATTGGGCCTAGTATGGCTGCTTGGGGCCCAAGGTTGTTGGGTCAAAATTTGGCACATAGGAGGGAAAGGGATGGACGGTACAATGGCTAAAATTTAAGAGCTTTATTTCTTTGTATTTAAGTGATTAAATGTTGATAATTAAGAAGGAAGAGCTGGTTTTAAGGTGGCCTCTTCTAAAGGTGAGATGAAGATTGGGTTATCATACAGGATAAGAGCTATCAGGAGGGAGAGAGTTGGACGAAATTCCAACTCTGTGTGTGTGTGTGTGGGTGTGCCGAATTTAGTATGAAGTTATCATCTTTTCTACCGTTTTTTTTATTTCACACTTGTTCTCATCTAGTGAAACTTTTCTCTCCAATTGCTTTAGTTTCTCCCTTCTAGTCAAACTCCTATCACTTTTCTCCTCTCCATTATACTTCTAGTCAATTCTCCTGTGCATATCCCTTTCTCCCATAGCCGAACCATCCGGTGAGATCTCTTTTTCGGAAGGTGCACCATGTTTAGTACTCCTCTTTAATCTAGTGAGTTTCGGGATTTTGTTTCTCTGCGATTTCACTATTTTTAATCAATTTTCTAATCCGAATCATTTGTTTAAAGGCCCTATCGATTTCACTCTCTGCCCCTAGATGCCGAATCCTATCTTGCTTTAGTCAGAAGTGCCGATTTGGTGGAAAAGCCGAAGGTAGGTGGTGGTAGGTTTGGCCGAATGGTCTTTCTTGTTCTTTCCCCTTTGGCCGAATGTGTTATGGTACTCAATTGGTTGCGGTTAAGGGATTGATTTAATATGTGGGTGTTGGCCGAATGTAGGTGGGTTGGTGGTGACATTTTCGTAAAGACTTTTGGGATCCGAAAGCTAGGTAAGGGTTTCGTTTAAACACTATGTTTAATTATTAGATCTCATTGGTTTGATTGGTGAGTTATCATAGACAATATTAATAGTTAAGCAGTAGGGGTTGGATCTGTAAACCCAACACCAAAGTACAAGAAACGATCAATATCGGGAGTGCGAGATTGGCCTTTGGAGTGCGGGCCAACATCGGAGTTAGATCGTAGGCTAATAGTGGTAGTCTCGAGTGACAGTAGCGTAGAAGCAATAAAAGCGTTAGTACGAAAACCAGGTGTGTAACTCTTACACGCTTTCTTTATATAATATGTTAACTGTTATGTGTTGATAAAAGCCGGGGTGATGGCTATGATTACCAAATTACCCTTGTGGGTAAAAGCAAGGATGCCGGGTAAGTTGTTATGATTTCTCGTGTTGATTGTGATCTATGAGAGCATGATATCCTGTGTACATAATTATGTATGTTAAGCATGGTTATACTGATATTGTTTGCATAAATATGTTATATGGGTGATGAGAGGAGGGGGAAGTACGATCTATCAGACTGTCACCAGTGATTTGGTATCACACAGTGGGTTGGACCCACATATATTATAAAAATTGTGACTAAGTCTCAGTGGTTTGGCACCACCAGTGGTTTGGTACCACATATGTTATTTTTGTAACAACGATTACCAGTGGTTTTGAAACACCTAAACCCGGCCCACGAGCCTTGACCAGATCTGGTATGTTCCCCGGTGTAAACCGTTTCAAAATCTTTTGCTACTTAGGAAAAACTTGTGTGATTTGGAAGAAAGAACTTTTTGGGTTGGGCTTGAGTTGAAAACAAGTTTAATTCATTGTTAAAAATCTTTACTTTAGGTGACAAAACATTTGGGCTTTGTTTTTAAAATAAATTTACTTAATCTTTTAATAAATAAAAGTTTGTAAAATAGAAGCAAAGTAAAGTAGTTCTACTAAGGCCTTATTACATCAAATAATTCCCAAATTTAAATTCAAAATACTTAAAATAAAATAGTCCAAATAAAAGAAATTGAACTTCACATGGCCTCCACTAATCGTCTGCATCATTGGCCCATCACCGGTCGTCACCGAAAAATGTTCCCACAACGGGTGAGTCAATGACTCAATGTGTAACCAACACTAAAATTCAATGATTTAGGCATACAATATCATTCATGTTCATAAAGCATTTAAACAATATGATGCAACCCGAACCCAAACCTATATGCCATCCGCTACACACCACCCGCATACCATCCTCGCACACCGTGGGGACTACTAAGTCAACCTCCTTCCGCTATAATCCATATCGCGGTCTTAGGTCACCGCATTCGTGGTCTTAGGTCACCACGCTTCAGATTTGTGGTCTTAGGTCACCACATTCAGACATGGGCTTAGGTCACCACATTCGAGATATCACGGTCTTAGGTCACCGTGTTTGTGGTCTTAGGTCACCACATTCACTTCCCTTTTCATATAACCCATATGCCCCATATTTCATACACAATATGCAAAATCATGCCTTAATTCACATTCTTATCACTTTTCACATGTTAAAAATAACATATATTCATAATCCTAGTAGGAGTAGGAAACGTACCTGAGTACTTTGTACCATAACATGGTGTAACAGTCCGAATATGACCCTAATTGGAACGGCGATTTTGGGACCACGAATCTGAGTCTGGAAAATTTTAAATATTATTTTGGTGTTAATTATATGTGATTTATGATGTGTGAAAGTTTCAGATAAAATATAATTGTTTATGTGTTTAATTTAAGAAAAGGACTAAAATTGAACAAATATGAAAATAGCTATTGTGTGAATTAGGAGCCAAATTGATTAGTTCACTTTTGCATGGGATTTAAGTGGCAATTTAACCATAATTACTTTTAGTGGACTGTAATGACTAGGGATTTGATGTGCATGTCATACCTTATATTATTATTATATGTAGATAGTGGGATAAATGATAACATTCATTAAAGAAAAATAGGATATTGTAATAATAGTAATAAAAAAACAAAACCATTTTTCTTTTCCCACTATCATCATCTTCTCCACAAAAAAAAAAAAAAAAAAAAAAAAAAACAAAAGGAAGAAGAGAAGATAGTTAAGCTTCCTAGTTCGGCCCTTTTGCATGTCTTCCTAAGGTGAATAAACAAGGTTAAATCTTTAAAATTTTTGTATGGTTGTGCTAGTTATCTTGAGTTCTATAGGGTACATGTGGAAATTTTGAGGTTTGAAGCTTGTGTTAGATCGACCATGAGAGGTTTCTTTGTTATGCATGAGAATTAATGAAAAGAAATGCTAAGCATGGATTAGGCTTTAACGAGGTTGAATAAGAAAGTAGATTAAATGAATGTTTGAAGGTTTAATTTAGATGAATAAATAGTTGAAAAAATAAAAAATGAATAAGGAGATTCTATTCTTGAAAGACCTCGACCAAATTTCATGAAATTATTGTGTTTATTGCTTGGGGATTAAATTACAAGAAATTGAAATTAGAGGACAAATCACAAAAGTTGTAAATTATATGTTATGAAATATTTTGAATGTTAAAATGAGATTTGATTTACTTGGGAAGTATTCGCTTTTGATAAAAGAGTGTATAAAATTCAATATTTTTTTGTATGTGTTCGAATGAATGAAAAGATCCAGTACTAAATTGTAAAAGTTCCAAATTTTGATTAATAGATTAAAATATATATAATATTATTATTATTATTATTATTAAATGTTTCGAATGGCGATGAATGAAATTCAATTGAGTAGGCTCTTATAAATTCGGTTTTAGATCAAAGAAGGAAAGAATTGGAAACGGATCGGGGGAAAGCTAAGTACACGAGTAACCGGGAAATTCAAAGCATTCGACTTACGAGGTAAGTTTATAAGCAATTTAATATCATTAATGTCAATTATAATTTTGAATACATGTTGAATTATGGAATTTTAGTTATGAATTTAGTGAAAGCCGAATGTGGATAGACATTTTATTAAGAAGTGTTGTTAAATTTTAATTGAATAGATAAGTGATTTTAATAGTGAAATGTAGTTATATTTAATTGAAGTTGATATGTGAAAGTGATATGAATTATGTGTGAGATGTGATATTGGTAATATGTAATGTATGAAATGGTTTATTTATATTGATACTGGACTCCGAGCCTAGCGTGCCTTGTGCTTGAAGTGTATCGCTTAATGCCTAGCGTGATATATGCTTAGGTGATCAAATTTCAGACCTCATGTCTAGCGTGCTTAGTGCCTGGGTGACATATTTGGGCTTCGTGCCTAGCAGTGCTTAGTGCTTGTGACATATTCGGCTTCGTGCCTCAGCGTGCTTAGTGCCTGACATATTAGGGCTTCGTGCCTAGCGTGCTAAATGCTTATGATCAAAATTTCAGACCTCGGATCTAGCGGTGCTTAATGCTTGTGTATTTCAGTGCTTTGATGCCTAGCGTGCTTAATGCCTGATGTGATATAAATGGAGAATTCACAAATCATTTACAATGTGGAACGATTTGTTAAAATAAGCTAAATGCTCGGGTAAGTATAAGTCTTTCATAATTGCAGGGAATAAGGTATGTTAGTATATTACCATTGAATCAAGTGAGATATGATATGGTTGAAGCTTTGGTAAAAATTTTAGGTTGTGCTACTGATCTTACCATTGATAAGAATGATGTATATATAATGAAATTTAGGCTTGAATATGTCTTTAGAGAATCGGCCATATGTGAAAGGTTAAATATAAAAGAGGTTGAATATGTTTGTATATGTGTATAAATGAGTACATGTGGTTGATGGGTATGTTATATTTATTGGATTTGGAATATTTGTATATATATATTGTAATTGGGTGCTTCGATGAATTTACATGTTTATGGTAAGAAAATGATAATAGCTACGTTAAGTGAAATGATAGTACTCGGCCATGAAGAATTTACAAGTTGAATTGTTTATATTTAGTATCATAAACTAAAGGTTTAAAATGCTTGAATGTTTGACTGTTATATTAAAATTTGCTTGAGACTTACTAAGCTAGTACGCTTACTCTGTGTGTGTACAATGTTCTGTTTTATAGATTTTGGTCAAGCTACGAGCCTGTGGATCATCATAGAAGTCAACCACACTATCATCCCTTTTGGTACATATGAGCTTAATTTTTGAATTAAAGGCATGTATAGGTTCGACTATGTATTAAAACCAATGAACTTTTGTCTTGTTTATAAGTATAGCCTTATGTAAAATGGCTTGATTATAACGCTAATGGTTCTCAAATTCGGTCATAGTTTAAACATATATAGATAATAATCATATATAAATATATAAATATATATATGTCATAGTATTTGGTCATGTGATTTGGCAATAAGGAAAATGATGGATGCTTGATGAATTATAATATGTAATATATTAGCTAAGTAATATGCTTGTTATATATATATGTGAGGTGCTTGGTAAAAGCTTAAAATTGGTAGGTTTTGCATTTTTTATGATGCGGTTCAAATATAGTAAACATGGTGGAAAGATATATATATATATATTTGATTCGCATAATTTAGCTTATTTGGAAAGTATGATATGTATTATGAAATAGTATAAGTTAGAAAACTTATTACAAAGTATATAAATGTCTATGTTTGTGACATTGATGCATGATTTGGTAACATGGTAATGATAAGCATCTTGTATATTCGGCTATGTTGTATTAATGTTATGTTCTGCCATAGGATAATGATATTAAGGTTGCACATATATTTGAAAAATGAATAGGTATGATTTGGTCGACCATATAAATATGGTATGAGTATTTATGTATATTTGTTTATGGATAGTTGCTAGTAGTTGCGTAAAGCATGGTTATAAAAAGAAATTTGTATGGTATTTCACTTGCTAGCTGAATTGGATATGAAACATATGGCTAAGAGTATACTTTTTGTGAATGACTAGATAATTCGAAATAGTTTAAAATGCATAGAAATTTTGTGATTTCTATAATTTGATTAATTGTAATATGGATTTTTAAAATACACTAGTTGCTTGCGATTATTAATTCATACATCGACATATACAATATTTATAAAGCAAAGTGTTTAAGTTTTGTTAACTAACACCTTGTGACCCTAATTCGGCGACGGATACGGGTTAGGGGTGTTACACATGGTACCTTAGCCATATTCACATTCTTATACACATACTTATATTTAAGCATTGCCATAAATCTTATTAAGAGATAGTGTGGGGTACACACCTGATTCGCTTAAGGTTTCCAATCCAAATCCCGAAAAGCTTGATCTAATGCCTTAGATCTTAAATCTCTACATTTAATCAATCATTTAATACTTAGTAATCCATTCGACCATAAATCCAAATCCTAGTAGGATTAGTACACTAAAACTTACCTTGGTGCCAAATCCCGAAATCTTCACTATACTCTTTCTTGTATTCTAAAGCTTTAAATCACTTTAACAAATTAGTTTTGGCTTTTGAATAAATATGAACTAGATCTAAAACACCAAAAATAGGCCTTGGCGAATATTCTCATGCCTTACCTTGTGGATTTTAAATCCCGAAATTCACCGAATAACTAGGGAACATGCGGCCTATGGTGTACCTTCTGAAAAGAACTTCTCCTTCCTTGTAGTCGACACTTAGTAAATCCCAAGAGCCTTCTTTCCAAGTTTCACTAACACAATAATGGGGTTAGATTTCCTAGTTTCGCTTTAATCTTAGAAGAAAAGGAATGGAAATCGATAACTACTGACCTTACCCTTAATCTTTGTAATCGACAGCCTCCTTTTTTTGAGTCCTCAAGGATTTGGCTTAAGACCTAGAGAGTAGTCACACAAGTTTCGGCTTTTGGAATATTGAGAGGAGAAGAATGAAGAAGAAAAGAATAGTTGCTTAGGAGAATTTGGCAGAGGTTATCAAGGAAGAGAAAATAATGCTGAATGGCCTCTCTTTTCCTTTTATAGCCGAATTTACTACTCAGAATCCCTTACTTGGCCACCACTCTTCTATTTTGATAACTTTATCCTTTGAATTATCACTTTATTAAAAGAATTAATCCAACAATTATCTCCTAAAAATAATGATAATTAAATCTATTATTTATCTCCTATTTAGCCGAAATTCTAAAGGAAATAAAACTCCTCTTTTAAGAGCCCTCATGTCGTCCACCTCTCTACTCTTTGTAGCAAAATAAAACTTCTTTTATTTGCTTCCTAAGTGACTCGATCCCTGGCCCAAATACACTTGCATGTGGCACCATTTCTAGAGGCCCTAAGTGGCATCTTGAGCCACTTTTCCAAGCCTGCTTGTGTGTCAAATTTCACATACTTTTTCTCTTAAGGCCACCTTGCCTTAATTTCCTCTTTTAAACTTCAAAACTCGACATTTCTAAGTCATTTCTAAGTTTCCAAAATTTTCGTTTGGCTCTTTAAACTTGACATTTCCTTACATTTCCTAGTTTCCAGAAATGTTCACTTTCCTCTTTTGAATCATTTCTAAATCATTTTCCTAGTTTCCATAAATGTTCATTTTCCTCTTTTGAATCATTTTCCTAGTTTCCGTAAATGTTCACTTTCCTCTTTTTAACTTAGCATTTCCAAAATGTTCACTTTCCTCTTTTAACTTAACGTTTCCAAGTTTCCAAAATGTTCACTTTCCTCTTTTTGAAACTTAACATTTCTAAATCATTTCTTACATTTCCAGGACATTTCCCTACATTTCCTTACATTTCCTTACATTTCCATACATTTCCATACATTTCCTTATATTTCCATACATTTCCATACATTTCCTTACATTTCCATACATTTCCATACATTTCCTTACATTTCCAAGGTTTTAAAAATGCACACCACATATCACAAGAAACATGCTATTTCATAGAATTAAACAAAATGCACACAATGGGATTCAACCTCTTCCTTAAAGTACTTCACTTGATTCCATAACCCTTGCACCTTAGGTGGCGCCCTTGCCACTTTTCCACATCACTTCTTGTTTTTAACTTAAAACCAATAATTGTCCAAAGCTTTCTCTTCCATCCTAGGATTTTAAAAACCCTTAATTCACTTCCAAACACTGCCAAAACCTACTACTCATGAATTATGCACAAACGCATAACCCCTAATCTAGGATGTTACAGGTTTGGCACCACCAGTGGTTTGGTACCACAAGGGGTAGATTTGGGAGACATGGATGGATACCTAGGTTGATGGGTTGCATGACATGCATATTTGTATTTGATTCTGTGTAAGAGCATATTTTCTTTTGGGATGGGGACTTACGCACTGAGTCTAAGTGACTCACCCCTTCCTTTACATTTTGCAGATCAAACCTAGATCGTGGATATAGAGCCGGAGTGGACTCGAGGTGGCCATGCACAGCATTTGGTTATTACAAAGTTTTCCATTCAGACATAGTTATTTTATTTAATTTTGGTTTTCAGTTCTGTAATAAGCCCGCTTAAGTATTATTTTGGGTTCTTTTATTTAGTTGATTTTCAAGTTTCTATTAAGTATGTTGATTAAACTATGAACTGGATGTTTTCAAAAGCTAAATAAACACTTGTTTTTTTAAATATACAATGACTACGTAGTAAATAAAAGTATCAATAAGGCAACTAAGTTTTTCTAAACTGAGTTTCAACATGTTTTATACATTACCAAAACACAATGACGTTTTCTTTAAAATTTTACAACAACTTTCTCTGTAAACAAATCAGCAAATCGGTTTCCAAAAATGTTTTCTTTCCCGTGGCACGCCTGATCCAGTTGTAGCATTTTTACCGGGTTTGGGGTGTTACAATTACAACCCTTAAAAGACCTTTTGATTTGTGTATCATCTCATTTTAATGTAACACCCCAAACCAAGTCTATGCGTCAAGACGAGATTTGGTTTGTCACACAGATCGAACATTCTTTATTTCTATCTAATGATTTATGTGAAACGGTATTTCAAAACCCTTTTTAAAATAAAAAAATAGAGTTTAATAAAACCAAGAGAATAATTTAAGTTCGATGAATTTGAGAAAACATTAGTTGAAAAATCTTATCATTTGACATTTAATTAACAAAACCTTAAAGTAATTTTATAAGAGTTCAAAGGGTTTGAAAATAAGAATACTTAAAGAAGCTCGTATGTTGAAAACCCGTAGTATTTTAAGAAAACATTATAGGATAAACATAAGCCCATATTAATAGTCCAAAACATAATTTAAATCCATCCACACATTAAATCCATAAAACATTAATAGAGGCCTTATTACATCAAACCCAAAATAGTAAATTATAAAAAATCTTTATTAAAAGTTCAAGGTTTAATTAACCCATATTTGCAAGATGGCCTCCACGAAGTCATCCTCGGCCCAAGTCCACGCCAATTTCCATTACCGAGAGGAAAATTTGAGGGTGTGAGCTACTCGTAACTCAAAGTATAACTTACTCTATCCATCGGGCCAGATCATCAAGTCATAAATATTGGGCTTAAGCCCATAAATAGATTTAGTAATAAAAATAATGAGATACATGCAAAGTGAAATTTCCCACCCAAACCTAATTTCCATCCGCTACACACCACCGCACCAACCATCACACCTGTGGGATCAATCAACCCACCCCGCCAACACACCAATCGTAGGCATTTAGCCATTTTATATTTGTGGCAGAGCCACCGAACTATATTGTGACAAAGTCACCGAACTAGAGGCATTGAGCCATTAAAATATTTGTGGCAGAGCCACCGAACTAGAGGCAATCAGCTATTTAAAATATTTGTGGCAGAGCCACCGAACTAGATTTTGGCAATGCCTTTCTTCTCTTCGCTATTTATCCCAACCCATGCAACATGTATGCATAATAGTCTATATACATATGAAAATTTGCAAAATTCCCAATTTACATGTGATTCAAAATTTCGTGTTTTTATTAAGGCCCATAATACAAAATATCATTTAGCCCATTTAAAAATCTTGCAACTTTGGCCCATTTAACGATCTAGCGATTTCGCCCATTTAACGATTTAGCGTGGATTTCACCCATTTAACGATCTAGCGAGGATTTCGCCCATTGAACGATCTAGCGTGAATTTCGCCCATTTAATGATCTAGCGTAAATTTCGTGCCATTTTACTATATAGCATACTTTTTGGCCCATTTTACGATCTAGCAGGGATTTCGGCCCATTTAACGATCTAGCGTGGATTTCGCCCATTTTACACATGAGACATAAAATTTACATTTTACCAATTAACTCATCGAGTTTGCGTAATTTTCACTATTTTAACCATTTTCATGTAATTTCACCAAAATACCAATTATTTCAGAATGCACCGATTTTGTCGTTTTACGATTTTGCTCAATACTACGGTATGACATCTAACCCGAGATAAGTGTGAAGTTACACACCTTGATATAGTGAGTACTAAACCTTCCCGCTCGTCAACACCTAAACGTAATACGAACCATTAGAACACTTTCATTTATTAAAAATATACTATTGGTAAACGATCTAAATCTTTACCCTTTTGATTTTGAACCACTTCTATTTTTGGTTTCTCCTCGATTGTTGATTCGTTGCCCAATGAGAATCCACGAACGTACAAAGGCTCGAGAGTACGAATAACCTTGAACAATTGATTCTCCTCGGTTGAAGGTCTCAGAACCCTAGAGAGAATCCAGATTCTCAAACAAATTTCTTCGTTTATAATTAGGGGATTAATGAATCACCCCTCTTTCAAGACTATGGATCGCCTTTTCGCGCCTATCTTGAATGTCTCTAAAGACATAAGATCATTAGTCCGACTATAAATATCAAAATATGGCTAACGATTTGTAAGATTAGAGATTTCGCTTACCACGATTATCTTCGTTCCTCGAAGAAACGATCGAGCGATTATGTCCCTAAAACAAAATAGATTAATAACTAACTATACTAATATAATGAATAAAATAAGAACCCTTAAAGAAAAACTCCTTACCTTAATTCTTGAGATCGATTCCAACGATCCACAATACTCAAGAATACTTTGAGTTTCTGCCTCCGCTAGATTTCTATGATAGAGAAAAGGATGGAATTAGATATGGTATGACAATGATCTAAATCCAAAAGATCATCTCACACCACAATAGATTCGATGTAAGAATAACAAATTCCGAATACTATGCTAACCACTTACCAATTGATTAAGTTTATGCGTAGGGAAAAGATACGATTATGAAGGAAAATTGAAGGAGATAATACTTATCAACATTCGCCATGGTGAAATAAAAGGAAAAGTTTGTTTGAGAAATTTTGTAAAGAGAAAGAGATGAAGAAGGGTAAAAGAAAATATGGTGTTTATGTTTTGATTTTTTCAACAACGAAAGATGAACAAAGAATTGAAATTGGGGACTTGTGTGCATTCGGCAAGGGTGAAAAGAAAAAGAAAATGGCCTTCCAAAACTTTAATGATTTCGACACTAGGAGAAAAGTTTTTAGAGAATAGGTAAAATAAGACCTAAATGGTCAAAACTCAAATGGCCAAAAGAAAAGAGAACAAAAATATTGTTTACCTTTTGTCCAATAAGCATTCAACTAAGGGAGAGAATTTGAGAGAAACAAGCTTTGAGAGGAAAAAAATCTCAAATGACCAAAAGAGGAAGATGTGCACAACTAGCCCCTAATTCATCTAAATGCCTTCAAAATTTCGCCAACCCTTGTCCAAAACCGTCCAAGTACTTGGCTATCAAGGATCAACTTTGCCAACCTTTCTTTCCATAGCACACTCCCCAATTTAAGCCATTTGTTCCCTTACTTGCCTTATCCTATTGATTCCTTTCTCAACTTAAATATTTCCTTAATCCTTTAGCCATCATACCAAAAATAAAGAAGTCAAACTTGCCATGTTTGCTTCTTGGCCGAAGACTTGATAGGTGAAAGCAAAACTAAAAATTTCAAGTTGCATGCTAGGAGATTCGAACCTTTTCCTCATGTCCAACTCATGGCGCCATCACCACTATGCCATTAACTCATCTTATGCCTTCTTTTGTACTTAATTAACTTAAGTCTCAAGGTCACCTAATTTCTTTACTCTAAAGTACACTTAACTAATATTTTATTCTAACTCCAAGTAAACCCGAACTAACATTTAGCAACATAATGATTTTTTAAATATTTAGGATGTTACAATTCTACCCCTTAAAGAAAATTTCGTCCTCGAAATTTACCGATTAAAAGAAGTGAGGATATTGTTGTCGAATTGCATCCTCGTGGCTCCCACGTAGCTTCCTCTCGCCCGTGATTACGCCATAAAACTTTGACCAATGGCACGATCTTCTTTCTTAGCACTTTAACATCCCTGGCCTATAATTTCCACTAGTTCTTCTTCAAAAGACAAGTCTGAATTTAATTCCACTTCCTCTACTGGGTATATGAGATGGATCCGATCTATAGCTTCTCAAAGATGGAAACATGGAAAACATTATGAATTTGACCCAACTCCGGAGGTAATTCAATCGATAAGCCATCGACCAACACGCTTCATCACACGATATGGCTCGATGAACCTAGGGCTCAACTTGCCCTTCTTCCGAATCTGAAAATTTTCTTCCAAGGTGAGACCTTCAGAAGACCCGCTCTCCCACAAAGAAACTCGATATCCTTTCGCTTCAGTCTGATATGACTTCATCTATCCAAGCTTCCTTTAACCGTGCTCGAATAACTTTTACCTTTTCCCTGTTTGAGATATCATCTCAGACCCAACATCCGCCGTTCGCCCAATTCACCCAACAAGTAGGAGTACTGTACCTACGACCATACAATGCCTCATAGGGTGCCATCCGAATGCTAGACCGATAGCTATTGTTATACGCGAATTCTGCCAATGGTAGAAAATCCTCCCAACTACCTCTGAAGTCGATCACACATCCCCTTAACATGTCTTCCAATATCTGAATTACTCTTTCCGACTGACCATCAGACTGAGGATGAAAAGCCGTACTGAAATTCAACTTTGTCCCCAAGGCTTCATGCAGAGCTTTCCAAAATCGTGATGTAAATCTAGGATCCCTGTCTGATATAATAGACACTGGTACCCCATGCAACCTCACGATTTCAGATACATACAGCTTAGCCAATTTTTGTAATGAATAATCTGTACGAACCGGAAGAAAATGAGCAGTCTTCGTCAAACGATCAACTACTACCCATATGGAATTTTTCTTAGTAGGTGTTAAAGGTAACCCACTAACAAAATCCATAGTTATTCGCTCCCATTTCCAAAGAGGAATCTTTATCGGTTGTAACAAACCTGACGGTAATTGATGTTCCGCCTTCACTTGCTGACAAGTCAAACATTTTCCTACAAACTCAAAAATCTCACGCTTCAACCCTGCAACCAATAATGTTTCACGGAGATCTTGATACATCTTATTTCCTCCGGTGCATAACATAAGGGCTACTATGTGCCTCCCAGAGAATCATTTGCCTCAATTACGAAGTCTTTAGGCATACAAACCCTTCCACGAAAACACAAGACTCCATTCGGGTTTATACCAAAATCCTCTATTTCACCCCTTTCAACTCTTTGGAATAAAAGTCCCAACTTTTATCGATGTCTATTTTTCCCCGATTTGTTCTAACCACGAGGTTTCACCAAGTTCGCTAATAAACTACCATCCTCATACAAACTCAAATGAGCAAACATTGCTCTCAAATCGATATCGCTTACGACTTAACGCGTCACCATCAAGTTAGCCTTTCCAGATGATACTCGATTGAGAAATCATAATCCTTTAATAATTCCACCCATCTCCATTGTCTCAAATTCAACTCCTTTTGGGTAAGGAGGTACTTAAGACTTTGTGATCCGTATAAATGATAGACTTCTCACCGTAGAGATAGTGCCTCCAAATCTTTAAAGCAAAGACCACTGCAGCTAACTCCAAATCATGAGTAGGGTAGTTTACTTATGCGGTCTCAACTGTCGAGAAGCATAAGCCACCACCTTTGCATTTTGCATTAACACACAACCCAAACCCGTGTGATGCATCACAAGATACAAGAATTTTTTTCAGCCTCCCATGAATCAAAACTGGTGCTTCCATCAGAATCTTCTTCAATTTCTCAAAACTCTCTTGTTGTTTTTCAGTCCAAACATATGGTACTCCCTTTCGCAACAGTTTAGTTAAGGGTGCAGTAATCAACGAAAACCCCTCAATAAAGCGTCTATAATAACCAGCCAGTCCTAAGAAACTCTGAATTTCAACTACTGATTTTTGTGGTTTCCTATCCAGAATAGCCTCAATCTTTCGAGGATCCACCCTTATTCCTTTAACTGGTACCACATGACCCAAGAAAGTCACTTCTTTTAGCCAAAATTCACATTTACTGAATTTGGCATAAAGTTGCTTATCACGAAGTAGCTGCAATACTATACGCAAATGCGTGTCATGCTCCTCATCATTTCTTGAATAAACCAAAATGTCATCTATGAACACCACCACAAACCGATCTAAATATGGTTGAAAGACTCGGTTCATCATGTCCATAAATGCGGTTGGAGCATTGGTTAATCCGAACGGCATCACCAAAAACTCATAATGTCTATAACGAGTTCTGAATGCCGCCTTATAAATATCCGCTTTTTCACCTTAAGTGGTGATAACCCGATCTCAAATCAATTTTGGAGAAAATCAAGCTCCCTTCAATTGATTAAACAGTCATCAATTCTCGGAAAGGATACCTATTCTTGATCGTCAATTTATTCAATTGTCTGTAATCAATGCACATACGCATTGATCCATCCTTCTTCTTTACGAACAAAACTGGTGCTCCCCACGGAGACATACTTGGTCGTATAAATCCCCGATCCAGCAATTCTTGAATTTGAGCTTTAAGCTCCACCAACTCCTTCGGTGCCATTCTATAAGGAGCAATGGACACTGGAGCCGTTCCGGGCAAAAGCTCAATACCAAATTCTACTTTCCGATCTGGAGGTATACCAGGATGTTCATCGGGAAATACATCTGGAAATTCCTTCACCGTTCTCACATCATCCACAGATAACTCTTTGGCATCCAAAGCACAAATAAAAGCTAGGAATGCTCCATACCCTTTCCGCACCAACTTTTCTGCCTTCAACGCCGATACCACATTTGCCAAGTAATTCTTTCGTTCACCTATCATTATTACTTCTTTATCATCCAAGGTTCTTATTGACATCCGCTTTTCAGCACAATCCAAATGCGCCCGATGCTTAACCAACCAATCCATGCCCAGAATGAGATCAAATTCACCGAAAGGCAATTCCATCAAATTCGCCAAAAATACCTCCTCTTGAATTTCTAAGGGCACATCTCTAAACAGTTTATTTACAATTACCGACTGTCCTAAAGGACTAATTATCATCATCTCACTATCGGTAATTTGATTCTAGATTCGTGTTTCCAGATATGGTGCTAGCAACATACGAGTGGGTAGAACCAATATCTATTAAAGTAGTAACAGTACATCAAGATGAAAACGCATCAGCTTATTACATCGTGCATTGCCATCCTCGCGGTGTCTAATCGCATAGACCAATCTGGGCCGTCTTGCATCTGTTACCTCTAGGACCATTGCCTCGACCAGGTGCACCTTAACCACGTCCAACCCCATTACCACCACGACCTGGTCCACGACCTCTTGGTGGCTACTGAGTACCTCTGCCTACTGCATCAAGATACAAACTTCCCGAGTCATATCCATACGCCGAGGGCAATTTCTATATTGGTGATCTATTGAACCGCATTTGTAACAAGCGCCCGCTTTTCCTCCAAGATTTCCAAAATGCCTTTTTCCACATTCAGCACAATCTCGACTTTGATTATTAGCTACCGGTGCTCTACCTTGAGCTGGTTCATCATTTTGAGGCCTCTTCAGAAACCTTTTTGAAGAACCCGACTGCTTTATATCTCTTTTGTTCCTAAATCTTTCTCTATTCGACGTTACGAGTTCTTAGCCTCTTCGCTATCTTGGCCTTCTCCACAAGCGTGGCAAAGTTCTAACTTGTTGTGGGGCAATCGTAACCTCAACTCATCATTCACCCCATCCTTGAATCGCACACAACGCTTCATGATCCGTTGACACTATTGTCCGAGCATAGCGACTCAAGCGTGAAAACTCACCTCATAAGTCGCCACTGCCTTACTCCCTTGAACAAGATTCGAAACTCCTTCCTTCAAGCGCCCACATAACTTGTTCCAACATATTTCCTTGGAAGGCGCTTTAAAGAATTCCCAAGTAATCAGTCAGGCCTCAAAGGCCTTCTCGACAAGAAGCCACTATTGATACGCCTCGCCTCTTAGCAAGGACACAACTCCTTTTAGTTCCTGCTTGATAGTGCATTCCATATCATCCATAATCCGCTCCATAGCTTTGAGCCAATATTCAGCCACATTCGGAGCTACACCAGAAACTCCTCTAAAAACTTCTGCATTATTAGACTTGAGTCGTTTCGAAATCGACCCCCGAGTTGTTGGCCCAATTCTAGTTCCAGCGACCCTTTCCAGGACTCGCAGCATTGCTTGCGTCAAAGCATTGTCTTCTTCCATATGATCATGTGATCCCGTCTCACTCTCAAATGACGCAGGTGCATCCATTTCCGGCATATGATTTGGTGCTTCAGTTGCACCTCTAACACCTCGTCCTCTTCCACGGCCACGCTCTCAAGCGCCCACGACCACGCCCTCTAGTGCTCATGATGACTAATTCGATTTAATCGATTACAAGTTTTATGAATCGAAAATTGTTTCGATGTTTATTAACGGTGTTTTATGAGATTTGAGAGATAAAGTTATTTTCGCACACATCCTATAGTCTCAATCTCTATGATTTTTAACATCTAAAACTAGAAGTTCTAGAGTGTTCTTATGATCATATCATCATCATAATAATTATTCAAGAATCTAATACTTACTTGACTTAGTGTCGGATGCTTGTGGTGCCATACTAATATTTAAAACATAATTGAAATAATTTCAAAAAATATTTGTTGAACCCAACCACAGCCGAGTTTTGAAACTAGCTCTGATACCATTAAATGTAACACCCCAAACTCGGTCTATGCGTCAAGACGAGATTTGGTTTGTCACACAGATCGAACATTCTTTATTTCTATCTAATGATTTATGTGAAACGGTATTTCAAAACCCTTTTAAAATAAAAAAATAGAGTTTAATAAAAACCAAGAGAATAATTTAAGTTCGATGAATTTGAGAAAACATTAGTTGAAAAATCTTATCATTTGACATTTAATTAACAAAACCTTAAAGTAATTTTATAAGAGTTCAAAGGGTTTGAAAATAAGAATAGTTAAAGAAGCTCGTATGTTGAAAACCCCGAGTATTTTAAGAAAACATTATTGGATAAACATAAGCCCATATTAATAGTCCAAAACATAATTTAAATCCATCCACACATTAAATCCATAAAACATTAATAGAGGCCTTATTAAATCAAACCCAAAATAGTAAATTATAAAAATCTTTATTAAAAGTTCAAGGTTTAATTAACCCATATTTGCAAGATGGCCTCCACGAAGTCATCCTCGCCCAAGTCCACGCCAATTTCCATTACCCGAGAGGAAAAATTTGAGGTGTGAGTTACTTAGAACTCAGTGTATAACTTACTTACTCTATCCACCGGGCGGATCATCAAGTCATAAATATTGGGCTTGAGCCCATAAGCATTTAGTAATAAAATAATGAGATACATGCAAAGTGAAATTTCCCACCCAAACCTAATTTCCATCCACTACACACCACCCGTACCAACCATCACACCGTGGGGATCAAGTCAACCCACCCCGCCAACACACCAATCATAGGCATTTAGCCATTTTATATTTGTGGCGAGCCACCGAACTAGATTGTGACAAAGTCACCGAACTAGAGGCATTGAGCCATTAAAATATTTGTGGCGAGCCACCAACTAGAGGCAATCACCATTTAAAATATTTGTGGCGAGCCACCGAACTAGATTTTGGCAACAGGCCTTTCTTCTCTTCGTCATTTATCCCAACCCATGCAACATGTATGCATAATAGTCTACATACATATGGAAATTTGCAAAAATTCCCAATTTACATGTGATTCAAAATTTCAGGTTTTTAGTAAGGCCCATAATACAAAATATCATTTAGCCCATTTAAAAATCTTGCAACTTTGGCCCATTTAACCATCTAGAAGGGATTTCAGCCCATTTAACGATCTAGCAGGGATTTCGACCCATTTAACGATCTAACAGGGATTTCGACCCATTTAACGATCTAGCAGGAATTTTGGCCCATTTAACGATCTAGCAGGAATTTCGGCCCATTTTACTATCTAGCATACTTTTTGGCAGGGATTTCGGCCCATTTAACGATCTAGCAGGGATTTCGGCCCATTTGACACATAAGACATAAAATTTACATTTTACCAATTAACTCATCGAGGGCGTTTTCGTAATGTTCACTATTTTAACCATTTTCATGTAATTTCACCAAAAATACCAATTATTTTGTAATGTATCGATTTTGTCATTTTTACGATTTTGTTCAATACTACGGTATGACATCTAACCCGAGATAAGTGTGAAGTTACACACCTTGATATCGTGAGTACTAAACCTTCCCGCTCGTCAACACCTAAACGTAACACGAACCATTAGAACACTTCCATTTATTAAAATATACTATTGGTAAACGATCTAAATCTTTACCCTTTTGATTTTGAACCACTTCTATTTTGGTTTCTCCTAGATTGTTGATTCGTTTGCTGATGAGAATCCACGAATGTACAAAGGCTCTGGAGTACGAATAACCTCGAACAATTGATTCTCCTCGGTTGAAGGTCGCAACCCGGTGGAAAATCCTAAATTCTCAAACGACCTTCGCTTATAATTAGGGGATTAACGAACCGCCTCTTTCAAGACTATGGACCGCCCTTTTACGCCTCTATCTTGAATGTCTCTAAAGACATAAGATCATTAGTCCAACTATAAATATCTAAATATGGCTAACGATTTGTAAGATTTGAGATTTGGCTTACCACGATTATCTTCGTTCCTCAAAGAAACGATTGAGCGATTATGTCCCCAAAACGAAATAGATTAATAACTAACTATACTAATATAATGAATAAAATAATAACCCTTAAAGAAAAACTCCTTACCTTAATTCTTGAGATCGATTCCAACGATCCACAATACTCAAGAATACTTTGAGTTTCTGCCTCCGCTAGATTTCTATGATAGAGAAAAGGTTGAATTAGATATGGCATGACAATGATCTAAATCCAAAAGATCATCTCACACCACAATAGATTCGACACAGAAGAATAACAAATTCCAGAATACTATGCTAACCACTTACCAATCGATTAAGTTTATGCGTAGGGAAAAGATACGATTATGAAGGAAAAATTGAAGGAGATAATACTTATCAACATTCTACCATGGTGAAATAAAAGGAAAAGTTTGTTTGAGAAATTTTGTAAAGAGAAAGAGATGAAGAAGGGTAAAAGAAAATATGGTGTTTATGTTTTGATTCTTTTCAAGAACGAAAGATGAACAAAGAATTGAAATTGGAGACTTGTGTGCATTTGGCAAGGGTGAAAAGAAAAGAAAATGGCCTTCCAAAACTTTAATGATTTCAAAGACTATGAGAAAAGTTTTAGAGAATAGGTAAAATAAGACCTAAATGGTCAAAACTCAAATGGCCAAAAGAAAAGAGAACAAAATATTGTTTACCTTTTGTCCAATAAGCATTCTACTAAGGGAGAGAATTTGAGAGAAACAAGCTTTGAGAGGAAAAAAATATCAAATGACCAAAAGAGGAAGATGTGCACAACTAGCCCCTAATTCATCTAAATGCCTTCAAAATTTCGCCAACCCTTGCCCAAAAACCGTCCAAGTACTTGGCTATCAAGGATTAACTTTTGCCAACCTTTCTTTCCATAGCACACTCCCCAATTTAAGCCATTTGTTCCCCTTACTTGCCTTATCCTATTGATTCCTTTCCTCAACTTAAATATTTCCTTAATCCTTTAGCCATCATACCAAAAATAAAGAAGTCAAACTTGCCATGTTTGCTTCTTGGCCAAACTTGATAGGTGAAAGCAAAATAAAAAATTTCAAGTTGCATGCTAGGAGATTCAAACCTCTTCCTCATGTCCAACTCATGGCGCCATCACCACTATGCCATTAACTCATCTTATGCCTTCTTTTAGTACTTAATTAACTTAAGTCTCAAGGTCACCTAATTTCTTTACTCTAAAGTACACTTAACTAATATTTTATTCTAACTCCAAGTAAACCCGAACTAACATTTAGCAACATAATGATTTTTTAAATATTTAGGATGTTACATTTACAAAGTGGTGGAGAATTGATTTCGAGGCAAGCTCATGGAATTAACTTTTCATGTTCGACTTTTGAGAGCTGAATTTTGAACCTTAAACACCTTGAGTGGTTTGAGTGAATCTTTAGTAAGGATGCTAATCTTTGTCGATTTTGAATTAAAGTTAATTATTTAGGTGAGGGGAAACACCTATATTTTCATGTTACAAAACTATGACTTTAATTGTTTGAATCTTTAGGACTCTTTTAGTTAAATTATCCATGTATAAATTATCTATGAATTATGATGAGGCCTTATCAATGAATATTATGAATTGAGGAAGTTCGTTTTAATTATGAGTTGAGAATTTTGCTTGAGGACAAGCAAAAGCTTAAGTGTAGGGGTATTTGATAAACCGTAAAATGAACATATTTTAATCCCACATTTAGCTTACTTTTGGATGATTTATCCCTTTAATTGTGGAAATAGGTGCTCCTAATCCTTTATTTTCATGTTTTATATTCAGTAGAGCACCAGAGGATGAAAAGAATGAGTAACGGGCCGAAATAAAAAAATGGGCCATACCACGGAATCGACACGTCTTGAGCCTGAGACCACACGTCGTGCCCCATAAGAAGATTCGACCATGGCCTGGGCCCCAAAATACACGGCCGTGCCTCATCAATAAACCCGAACACGGCCTGGCCATGATCTACACGGGCGCGTGCCATGGGCATGCCTCTGCCACAAATAAGAAGAATTCTATTCGAATTAGGGTAATTAGAGGCAAAGAAACATATTCCAAAAGCCTATATAAAGACCCTAGAGGCCAACCTTTAGGGGGCGTTCAGCAGGGCCAAAGAGCCAAGCCAGAGAAGCTGAATATAGGGATTCACTCAAAGAAAGCCAGTTGATTCATCTCAAGAAGCCGGAATCATACTCAAGACTGAGGATCTCTCCTTCAATTCCTTTAGGGGGTTTTAGGGTTTTCTTTATGTTTTGTTTTATATTTTCTTCTGAGATGTATTCTTTTACGATTATGAACTAAACCTCTCAGATACATGAGGGGGATGATACCTAAGATGGATCTTGTTAATTGTTATCTGAGTTGTATGATAAATACTTGATTTGTTCTTAACTATGTGTTCTTAATTCTTTTTTGGTATTTTCGGGATATTGATTCAAGTATTGATGTGCTTAGGTGGTGGAACAAAAGTCCCTGCCTGGGGGTAGATCTAGCATAGTTAAGTGGAGTTGAACGCAACCCTAGAAATAGGATGACGTAAATTTGCCGGATTAGGGTCAAACCTAATATGGGTGTCCATAGATCGAGTTAATGCAATTCTAGGGGTTTTAATTAGAAAGAAATTTCAATTAATCAACCTAGGATTAGATGTTAGTAGCCTTGAAAGAGGTATTAATATAACTTAGGGAATCCTACAGATCAAGTCAAGTGAATAAATAGGCTGGTTCAGAGTTAGATAACAAGTGAAGTCTAGGTGGATTCTTCCTCGGGTATTTTCTTAATCAATTGGGTTTTCCCTCAAGTATTTACCCAATTTCTTCTTTGTGTATTAGCATCTTTAGCTTAGTAGTTAGTTAATTTTAGATTACATAACAATTCCCTTAATTCTTAGGTAAAATAAAAAAACGTTAGTATTAGTACTTTTGGTTCCTTTGGGTTTGACAATCCGGTCTTCCCACTAAACTATACTACTGTTCGATAGGTGTGCTTGCCTCCATCGTTGTCTTAGTTAGTTTTCAGGTTCGATCATTCTTTTTATAAATTTTTAAGACTTTAACAAACACGATCAGTGTCTAACAATGTTGCTGGTTCTAAATGGATTTTCAAGATAAAATATAATCCTAACCATAAAGTCAATAAATACAAGGCTCGACTTATTGCTCAAGGGTTTAGTCAAGCTTCTGATATTGACTAAATTGAAACTTTTGGTTTGGTGGCTAAACATACAACCGAAAGAATGTAATTTCTTTTGCAGTTTCTGCAGTTTCTAATGGTTGGTAGCTTTATCAATTAGATGTTAATAATGCATTATTTCACGGAACCTTAATTGAAAATGTTTATATGTCACAACCCAAGGGTTTTGTTGATAAAGAGCACCCTACTCATGTTTACAAACTTCATAAGTCACTTTATGGGTCTTAAACAAGCTCTTCATGCTTAGTATTCTAAATGTGAGATTATCTCATATCATTAAAGTTTGCTATTGCTATATAACACCTTTACCCAATTCGATCGTTGAGTCGGGTATGGTGTGTTATAATTAAACCGTTGAACTAACATCAAACTTGAATAAAAAATATGCCCAAAGATTTGATACTTTATTACTTAATTTTCTTACAATAGGAATCTTAAACCAAACAAATTTGACTACCGTGAAAATTTTAAAATTCTAAGAAAACCTACTTAATTAAAATACGTCAAACCTCGAGGCGAAGCCTATGAAGGTACCCCTTCCTATGTGTATGACACCTTACTAATGAGAATCCTCGATCTAACACGGTCTAGTCTGGTTCCTCCATGAGTTCTTTACTCAAACAATGAGTCCTAGAAACATAAGCCATCAACCTTGATGGGCTTCGAAACCACCAAAAATAATTCCTACAAAATAACTCTAAATAGTGGTAAAGAGTGGTAGTAGGGTTGAGTCCACAGAGATTAGATGTTATAATCAACTTTCGTGTTTAACTTCTGATCAAAATTTTTATCGTGTCAAAAGTCGTGGCAAAAGTTGTGCTCACGACTCCAAACGAACCTGCTAAAAATAAACAAATAAATCAGGGGAGTTTTGAAATGTTTATAAACTAAATAATTGAAACAACATAAATAATTAATTAAATAAATTAGAAATTAAATTGGAAATTAAATTTGGATTTTGTAATAAAGATAGTAAGCCTTAGCCCTAGACTCGGTAGATTTCGTATTAAAAATCGATCCTCGAAAATTAATCTTCTCCTCCAAACGACAAGTCGGTTATAGCAGTTAAGAACATCCTAACCATCAGAATTTCCTCTAGTAGCTAGTCCCAGTATGACCTGCAAACCAACCCTTACCGATTATCTAACCGAGATACACGTTTTCCCGATTAAGATTTTGATAGCCTTGCTCTCTGAAGAACCCAACTCAAATTAACAGCCTCGACCGCGTGGGTCATTTAAACCCGGTCACTTCCTCCTTGATTTTGTTTTCGAGGATCCGAATAAAGCATGGCCGACTCGTTTCTCCAACTGTCAGTAAACATAACTCCAACCCAATGTGCACTTTGTGACTTGAAATCGAGTTAACTTTAAGGGATGAGTTGTCAATCCCGGTACTTAGGAAAAATGTGAATATCGATTGGAAGGATTTTTAGCACAAATACGTATCTCATGATTCTCAACCGAAAAGAACACCGGCCTAAAGCTAAGATGGGATTTAGTGTAGCATGGATTTAATCATGCTTGTAGGTTATGGAAGGTGATTGGATTTGTATGAAAGATGGTGGAAGTTGGGAAGGAAAAGGACTTGGAAAGTAATTAGATGAATTTTGAAAAAGAAACAAGAATTGGAAACAAAACAACAAAATGTTACGCACCAATTTAATTCCAAATTCAAACCAAAATGGGAAAATTAGATGTCTTTCCTAAGTACATTAAAACCCTATTTATATACATGGAATTCACTAATTTTGGCCTTAACCACATTAAACTTAAAATCAAAATAAAAATAAAATAAGATTTTTTTTCTATGTCTGACTTTTACAAAGTCAAAAATTCTGATAAGTCCTTAACTTTCTCCATATTTTTTATTTGGCCTCATTTTATTGATCTTGTTTCAACTTGGTCATTTTCTGCTCGATTTTGTCTCTTAGCGTCCCAATTGAATCCCTAACAAGATTAAAACATAAAAGCACTAATTTAGCTGGGATTAATTCAGAACTAAACCGAATTAAACACAAAATGTCATGCAAATTAACATGTTATTAAATCCCCCTACTTAGCTCATGCTTGTCCTCAAGCATATTGTTCCTTCAAACATTAGAAATTATTCTACAATTTTGTAACACCCCAAACCCGGCCCATGAGTCCTGACCAGATCTGGTATGTCACGGAGTAAAATAATTTGATTCATTTTGAAGGTTTGGTGAAAAACTTGATAAAATTTAGCTAAGGTGTGAAAAAGGGTTTGAAAACTTAGTTGGGCCTTTTGTAAGTATAGTTGGGTTGATAAACCCTTTTTAAAACACTTGATCGTGTCCATTTTAAAAGCATCAAAGTTATAGTTGACTTAGTTTAATTTTTGTTACCCGATGGTGACATCTTTGAAAAACCCGTAAAGTTTATTAAATTTGAAAAGTTACTTTTAACCGGTTCAATTAATAATTATAAAATTCCTTTTGTAATATATCATAAGTAAAATAAAACAATAAAATAAACATCCAAAATAATAATAGCGGCCTTATTACAAACCCAAAATATAAACTTAGAAAGTAAATAATATTAACTTTAATAATATGAATTTGAATCCATCGACAAGCATGGCCGCCTCGAGTTCTCTCTGGCTCCATCTCCGCGTTCTACTCATCTGCAAAATGTTAAGGGAAAGGGGGTGAGTCACCAACCTAACCATCCATACTCCTTAACTACCCCGTGTGGTCAAAACCACTAGTGGTCAAAACCACTGATGACTTAGAGTCACAAATCAAATGATGGGGCCAACCCATCATGTGGTCAAAACCACCGATGACCATAGGTCACAAATAATCAAGTGTGGTCAAAACCACTGGTGGTACCAAACCACTGGGACTTAGTCGCAATTTATCAATCGGTGTGGTAAAACCACCGATGACCATAGGTCACAAATAACTCGATGGGGCCAACCCATCTTGTGGTCAAAACCACCGATGACCATAGGTCACGAATAATCGATGGGGCCAACCCATCTTGTGGTCAAAACCACCGGCACACCCAAAAATCATCCCCCTCCTCTCATCAATCCCACCATCACATGCATATATATCACTTTTCATAAATCATGTATTTAGGCATAACATTTAAAATCATGTGATGGCATGAAAAATCATATATCCAAGATCACAAGTTAGGGGACTTACCCGGCAACCATGATTATGCCACAAGCTAATCACAATCAAAGGATTAAGGCAAACAATAAAGTCATGAAAATTAATAAAGTGTGTAGTGAGATCTTACACACCTGTTTCTACCGAAATTCCTAGATCCTGAAGATCCGATCTACAACGGTAGGTCTTGACCCTATAATCGACCAATCATCACTGTTAGTACCAAAGGCCTATTCGGCCAAACCAAGATTGTACCAAAAGGTTTCACACGAACCCGAAACCTTACCTATACGTCCTTTGAACACTAACCACCTCACGATATGTAAAACCGTTTCACTTCCCTACAATCGGCAACCATACATATTAGTAGCCTTCGGCTTTTCAAACACTAAAAATATAGCCTATTAAAGTAGATCCTTACCACCACTTACCTTAGGAGAATAAATCCCGAAAGTTTCCCTTAATGGCTATAGCTTCCCTACAATCGCTTTAATCGTATTAGTAAGAATCATAAGCCATAACTTTAATTCTAAAAGAGATGATTACCCCTTACCACACTTATTGAAAATTTGGCAGCACCTCTTAATGTTGTGAGAGGGGTTTGGCTATCTTCAATGAAGAGAAAGGAACCAAAAATAGCACCCTTTTTCCTTAAGGGAGATTCGGCCAAACTCAAATGGAGGGGCTGGAATTTTCTTCTCAAGAAAGAGGTAGATTCGGCTAAAAAGGAAGCAAGAGGAGAAGAGAATTTTTGAAGAATTTGACAAGATAGGCTAGGAGAATTCGGCTTGTAAAAGAAAAGAGAAGCTGGAATTTTTTGATAATTTGGGCAATGCAACAAGGGGGATTTCTAAACACAATGAAGAGGAAAAGAAGGAAAGATTTTGCTGGAATTTTGGCACTCCTTTGCTGTAACAAAATCAAATATGGACAGCCCCCCAAGGTCTCCAAATTTCAGCAAACATCTCCTACTTTGTGATAATTTCCAGCCTCTAATTATCACAAAAAATAAGATTTATCTTATTTTCTATCCCTTAATCTCCTCTAAACAATTTAATAGCAAATAAACTACCTACAATTACCCCTTCCAAATTAAATTGAGAGTCCAAAATTGAACCAACACTCTCCCATTCACGCCAAAGATCATTGAAAAAATAAAAAATAAAAAAAACCAAAGTGCAGACCCCTAGGGTTCAACCAAAGGACTGTGAAGGAAACAGCATAGCCCTTAAAGCGCCCTGCACCAACTCTCCCAATTGACTTTCATGTCAAATAATCCCATCATTAAATTATAAGCCTTCTACCTGGCCCTTACTCCTTTAACGCCAAAGCCCAAAAAATAAAATTCCTTGCATCCTTTATGTCTCGAACCCGAGACCTTAAACCAAAGCCCTTGAGTAGCGCCCCAAGTCACTCTGCCAACCTGCCTTTCATGCCATGAACCTTGCCCGAAATTTATTTAAAGCCTTCATAGCCCTAACGCCTAAAAAAGCCCACAAGGAAAAAAACATTTCTCCTTGTATCTCCCATGGATCGAACCCAAGACCTCCCTTGCCAACCACACGCCATCACCCTTTGCACTGAACCATTCTTGTGTCATAATTACCCAAATTTCCCTTAACCCCTTTCTCACCTAGCTCCTTTCTTTTATGTACTTTAAAAGAGATTTTAATTCCAAAATCTGACCTAATTCGGGGTTATTTCTAGACCCTAAATCATGCCAAATAAAGTCATATTATTTATTTCTTTAAGCACACATGGGAAATTAATTAAATTTTTAACAACCCCTAATTTAGGGTGTTACAAATTTATTAAAAATCGAGCCTCTTTTCCACATCCATAATCAATGTAAACAACATAGGCAAAAATAAATAAATGTTCAGAATATATAGTTTAATCAACAAGTGTCGTAAAACTGAAATATGTGAACAAAATCATTTCACTAAATTAAGTTTGAATCCTAAATTTGCAAGGCATTATTAATTAATTACGCATTAAAAAACTTTTAGACACGGTCAAACCTTTTTACGCGAACTATGATGAAAACCCAAGCACCTTATCCCAGTTACTCAGTTCAAACAATCTTTTTTTTTTTGAAGGCTCGATTAGCGGAATGTTTGCAAGTTATTGATTTGTCACTCGAACCTTTTTACGCGAGATAAAATGAGAACCCAAGCACCCTATCCCAGTTACTCAATTTGGTCACGTTTTTGAAACTTTCACTCATAACTTGAGCCTTTATTTATTTATTCATTATATTTATGTACAAGCAAATTATTTATGTACAAGCAAATATGCAAATATTTTTTCAAACAATTAATTTATATGAAAAATCTAGTTACATATATCAACCTTAAAACAAAAATGTCGACTAATCTAGATACTTTGACCACTTTAATTCAAAATTTGCCCAATTGTCAAAATTGACTAAGTAATCAGATTAGAGGCTCTATGTCGGAATAAACTATCAAATAATTCTAGCACAACATTGAAAATATGCAAAAGAGAGACATGCACCAAAAATCATGCATATTTACCATTTACTTACTATTTCAACCCCCTACTTAAACTATGATTGTCCTCAAGCATGTGTCATATGAAATAAAAGACAGCAATCCAAATAACAAGTAAAAAGAAAAGTTAAGAATACTCCCCATATATCTTTTAACGATGTTTTCTGTGTTGGGGGTAACGACTTTGTAGGATGTCAAGGATTTTGGAGACTTGATTTTCCATTGTTCCAAGTCGAGCTTCGATCTGGCTTAACCATGCCGCCACAGATAGAGGTTGCTCCTCTTGCTCCCTGGTATTGATGTGTGGACGTTGGCGAAAAACTATATTTCCGCGAGTAGTCCGTGTACCTAGAGGAACAAAATAACACGCAGTAGGGGTGTCGGCAAGCAACCCCATAGAATCCAGACAATATTTATCTAGGCTGTCCATACAATATGCACATGTTAAGGATGAGAAATCAATTTTAGAAGGAAAAAGTCGAGAGGTTAAATTCGTAACATATGATCCAAGTATTAGTATACGATTACATCGTAAAATAGCATGAAAATTTCATGAAAACGAATATCCTAAATTAAATTTAAATCTAGAATGCATACACCACAAGAAAAATAGTTCAATTTTAGTTAGAATAGTTAACGAATCATTTCTACCTGAAAAACTAAAGGCTAAAATCAGGGAATATATCATAAAGCAGGATCACGCGCCAATAAGCCTTTTGTGGTCTTTAGATTATAAAGTTGATTAGAATAAGTTAAAACACAATAAACATCTTGAGCATCAAAGTTACTTGGAATATCTAATAGATTAGTATGATAGGAATTAGATTGAATATTGTCAGGGTCGACGAAACCTATGGCAATGTTAAATTCAGGAATTGGCATTCGAAAGTCATTACCAAGCAAACAAAAATAGATAATGCTTTGTGTTTTAACAGTTTGTAATGCATTAATATTGAAGTTAAAATGTGGAGTAAAATTCATAAATCAACTCATAATGCATTACAAGAAATATTTTCAAATGAATTCCAGCCAATAGCATCAAAATAGCCAATCACAGCATCACAAATATGTAACATATCAAGAGTGGAGAGATCGATTTGCTTACAGATCGGTAGCGGATGTTTTTGGATGTCATCGTATTTTTTGCGATGCTCCGAGGTCGAAAAGTCTTAAAACCCTCGTAATCATCCTTCGGTAGGAATAGTGTTTGCATGACCTCGTCTATTACGTTGACCGTCTCGTGATGGTCGAACATATTCGTTAGGCGAGCCGAGTGGACTTGAATTTCCAACAGCATCAATACTACTGTTTGGAGGTGTCGTTGACTCATGTGTTGGTCATCGACTGGCTCAAGTGGTGGACGATCGTGTTTGGCATTGAGAGACATGTTTGTTCGTAGTTGAGGGACCTTCGACATTGTCGTTAGAAGTCTCAACCTCCTCTGAATGACCTGTATAATACGTTAGTAAAGGTAAAATAGGTTGAGGATTAGGGATCGACCTTTCAGGAGTAGTGGAGCTATTGTCCGAATGTTCTATTTTGACCGGAGTCGGGCTTCGTCGGTGACGGGTTCTCATTAGTGTGGTCGTTCGTCATAGAGGAGGTGGAGAAGGTTCTGAGTCGTCTCTAACTATATCGACTACTAAAGGCACTGAAAATCGATGTTGACTTCGATTGAGTGAAGCCAATATATTGTCGGTCGTTTGGTTCTGGGTTTGAACCATGATTTTTGTGTAGGAGTCACGAATAAATGGTTTTGCTCACTACGATGGCGACGACAAATAGTAGTGGCGAATGATGGCAGCAACAGCGGCGAACGATGATGCCGTGGTTTGGGATGATTTTTTGAAGGGTGACGGTGGTGATTTCGGGTATGGTGTTGGTTATGGTGATGGGAGGGGTGATTTGGTTATTTGGCGATGAGGAAAAAGAAATAGATGAGATGGGGGAGGGAGGGAGGAGCGACACCGTAAAAATAAGGGTTCAGATCAGTAAAAATGTGGTGTGTGGGTGAGGGCTCTATTCTGCAGTGGCGTGGTGGTGAAGAAGGCCTGCAAATGGTGGTTTTGGGTGGAGGGGAAAAATAGAAAAGGAAAAGAAAAGGGAGTGTTGTTGATGTCGTCGAAGGAAGGGGTTATGATGGCGCGGCAACGTGACGGTGATGAGTTGGCTAGGGATGAGTAAAATCTGATTCAATGCAAAAAAACTCGATAAAAAATTTAAATTTTGAATTAAATATTCGAGTTATTTGAGTTAATCAAGTTATTTGGATCAACTCGAATAAAAAATTAAGTTTTTCGGTTTAATTCGAATATGAATTATACAATTCGAGTTATCTGAAAATTCGAATAAGAAAAGGAAAAACTACGTCGTTTTGATAAATATTTACTTTTTAAAATTTATAATTCAAAATAATTAAGTTAAAAGGAAAAACTATGTCGTTTTGATAAATGTTTACCCATTAAGTTAAAAGGCAAAATCATTATATTGTTCATGTAGTTAAATAATCTTATACTTCGTCTACTAGTTAAATAATTGGTTCATATAAATGCAACGTTATGTATAAATAATAGGATTTGTTAACTCGACTCAATTTGACTCAAAATTTTTTGACTCGATTCGATTCCAAAAAAATTCAAATTGAGTTCGATTGCTAAAATAGGATTTGTCAACTCGACTAACTCAAAAATTTTTGACTCAATTTGATTCGACTCGATCGAATGCTCACCCCTAGAGTCGGCGATGGGGGTGGTGACGGTGGCATGGGTTTGGTGTAATGTTAGGGTTTTTTTTTTTTTTTGTTAAGAAGATGGAGAAGATGAAGAGAAGGTTTTGGGATTTAGGGATTTAGGTGTTTTATTTTCTCTTTTTCCTTTTTTTTTCTTTTTTTCCTTTCTTTTTCCCTTGTGGCCTGTTGGGCCTTCTTGTCCACTTCTTCTCTGTTTCTTTTTTTCCTTTTTGGGCTAGTAGGCCGTTCGACCCAATTTCTTTTTTTTTCTTTTGTTTTCTTCTTTTGGGCCTGTTTGGGTATTGGGCTTGTATGAGTTTTGGGTCATGGCATTGGGTATTGGGTTTATTATGTGGGTAATTTGGTATTTGGGTAAGTGGATTTGGGGTAGGTAGGATAAATGGGTTGGTGAGTGGTTATTGGATTTGGGTTTTGGGATTGTATGAAGGTTAGGGATATTGGTTTTTTTTTTTAAAAAAATTTGTAGGTAAATAATTGTCACCATTTAGAATGTCGTGCCCACGCCACCATCGTTATATGACTTTTGGAAAAAATTCATAACCTCCATTATGTTCCTAAAACATCAAATTAACTAGAATAAATAAAAATTTATTTACTTACAACATAAATCTTACTAAAACTCAAAATTAAATAAATGAAAATAAATTTGGTTTGCCTCCCAAAAAGTGCTTTTGTTTAACATCGTTAGCTCGACGACCTAGAAATTTATTTAACCGGTTCTTCGAGGACTAATTCCTCAACCATGTGGACTTGAAGACTCTCATAGAAAGGCTTTAATTGCTGTCCGTTGACCTTAAATTTTTTTCTGGATTCTTCGCTTTTAACCTCGACTGCACCATGTGGAAACACATAAGTAACAACAAAAGGCCCTAGCCACTTAATCCAAAGCTTACCTGCAAAAATTCTTAATGTAAGGTCATAAAGTAATACTTGCTGCCGTACCATAAATTGTTTATGGGTTGTCTGTTGGTCATGGTATGCTTTCACCTTATCCTTATAAATTTGGGCACTTTCATACGCTTCTAGTTGAATTTTCTCAAGTTCCTAAATATGTAACTTACGATGCTTACCTACAGCTTCAAACTTCATGTTGCATTGCTTGACCACCCAAAACGCTTTATGTTCTAGCTTAACATGTTGATGACACATTTTAACAAAAATTAGTCGATAAGGAGACATACCTATGGGTCCTTTATAAGCTGTACAGTACGCCTACAGTGCATCATTTAGTCACACACTCCAATATTTCCTATCTGGTTTAACTGTTTTCTCCAAAATCAACTTGATTTCTCGATTCAACACTTCCACTTGACCGTTTGATTGAGGGTGATAAGCCGTAGAGACTCGTTGCACTACCCCATATTTTTCAAAAGTGTGGAAATTACCTATTACAAAAATGTGTTCCCTGATCGCTAATCAATGCTCGCGGTGTGCCAAATCTAGAAAAAATATAACTCTTTAAGAAACCGACTACAGTTTTGGCATCGGCATGACAAGTGGCTTTTGCTTCCACCCACTTCGACACATAGTCAATTGCAAGTAAAATATAGACGTTACTGTATGATGAGACAAAAGATCCCATAAAATCAATGCCCCCATATATCAAATATTTCACAGGCATGTATAGGGGTAAGAGGCATTTCATTTTTTTGGCTTAAGTTTCCTACCTTTTGGCACTTTTCGCATGTTTTACAGAACAAATATGCATCTCAAAAAATATGTGGCCAATATAGTCCACATTCAAGTACTTTATGCGTAGTTTGTTGAGGGCCAAAATGTCCACCACATGCATAAGAATGACAAAAAGAGAGAATAGATTTTACCTCAATTTCTGCAACGCATCATCGAATTACCTAATCGGAACAGTATTTCCAAAGGTAGGGGTCGTCCCAAATATAGCATCTCAATTCACATTTGATCTTATCCTTTTCAAATTGAGATAAGTGAGAAGAGACTATACCTGTAGCAAGGTAATTCACCATGTCTGCGTACTAAGGGAAAATTATCCGAGTAGTAGGCTGACTTTCATCGGACAATCGTCTTTAAGTGGTGTGAAATCCTTCGATAGAGGTATTCAGCTCAGATGGTCAGGTACCAAATATTTGATTCATTTCTTATCATTTATTTTGATATCAAAATCTTGCAAAAGTAATATCTACCTAATAAGCCTCGATTTTGCTTCCTTTTTCTTGATCAAATATTTAAAAGATGTATGATTAGAGAAAATGGTAATCTTAAGCCCTAATAAATACGAACGAAATTTTTCCACAGCAAAACTATAGCTAGAAACTCTTTTTCAGTAGTTGAGTAATTGCTTTGGGCAGTAGCCAAAGTCTTAGACACATATGAGATAATGTGTGGTTCTTTCTCGATTCTTTGCCCAAGGATTACTCCTACGCTATGGTCACTTGCATCACACATTATCTTGAAAGGATAATTCCAATTTGGTGGTTGAACAATGGGTGCCAAAATGAGCTTATGTTTGAGAGTGTCGAATGCATCCCTACATGATTGGTCAAAACCGAACTCCTTGTCCTTCTGTAAGATATTACAACGCGATTAGCAATTTTGAAAAGTCTTTAATGAACCGTCAGAGAAACTTGCATGACCAAGGAAAGAACGAATCTCCTCACAATTGTGGGGTATGGCAGTGAGTTAATGATATCGATTTTTACTTTATCGATAGAAATTCTTTCAGCAGAAATGATATGACCTAGAACTAATCCTTTATCCACTATAAAATGACATTTCTCATAATTTAGAACAATATTAAATCCTAAGCATCGTTCCAAAATTTTTGCAAGATTTGACAAACACACCTCAAAAGACTCACCATACACAGTAAAGTCGTCCATGAACACCTTGCAATAGGCCAATATAGCCTGGGACCATACAAAAAAAAATAATACACCCAAAATAATAAAACAAAGTCCAAGTCCAGTCCAAAATATATCATTTGGCTCGATCAGAATGGCCCATTACTTGAAAAGGTTGAAAGTCCATCTACAAGCTTGACGTATATGGAAGCATAATCTTCAAGGATATGCAATCTTAGATATGATTTTGTAATCTTAGAAATTTAATTTGTAGATACCTTCTAATCTTAGCCGTTGATGTAATTGATCTATACCGTTGGATTTGGGGAGGCTCAACTATAAATAGAGGCCTCTCCCTTCATTGTAAAACACTTGAGTTTGGAGCAATAATAATTCTTAACAGCATTCACTCAAATTTCTCCCTCTCTTGCGTTCTTATTTTCTATGGTTTGTTCTTATTTTGTTATTTGTTCATCTTCGTTTCTTTTTAAGTTGCTTTCATTTGAGTTGGATTTTGGTGGAGGAATTTCGTTGAATCTTCATATTGTGAGAGTTAAGCTGACTTAAGCGTTTTTTTAAACCTTTTTTTATTTATCCATTTATTTGTTTAATATTTAATTATTCTTTTACTTTTATTCGTTTATTTATCCATCAACGTTCTTATTTACATACTATTCATTCATTTAGCCATTCTTATCATTCTTTTATTTTATTCCATTAATTATATACTTTATTTGTTTTAATATTATGTCACACATGTTTATTTTTTAAAACTCGTGTTATAAATCATCCATTTTAAATTGTTTGATTATTTGCTTTAATTTTTTTTCCATATATTATCAATTGCAATTTTTTTATACTATATATTTTATATACCATTTATTTTTAAGATGTTTTGTGTATAACTTGTTCTAAATTCCTTATTACACAATATTTATTTTTAAACTCATTTATATATTATTACTTTATATATTACCTATTTTCATTTTTATATATTATTTATTCCAAACTTATACATATATTACATGCTTATATATATATAATTTATTTATTGATTTGTATATTGTTGATTTCAAATTTCTTTTTCCTTATTATTCATTTTCAAATTCATTATTTTAAAATTTGTTTACATTTTATTTTGCCTTATATTTTTTATACTATTTGTTTTAAATTCATTGGTCTTTGATTATTGATGCTAGTATTAAAATAATTACCATTATGTGTTTTATAAATTGTTTATTTCTATTTTCATATTGCCCTTTTTTTATCAAAGTTTTTACGCATCGTTTTAATATTAAGTCAATTTTCCCAATTTTAAAAAAGAAAACTTTTAAAATAAGGCAATATTCAAGACTTTGAGCTTTGAGAAAATCGTGCCTAACTTACTGGGTTTCGATTTTTTTTATCCAAATAACCGAATATCCTTTTTAAACTTTAATGCATGAGACAAGCTTAGTTTCGAGAGTTAAAATGTTGTATCCTAACTTAATGGATGTGACATCTTATTACTTCGGGACAATGAGGTCTTAACATCAAATTTGATTTATTCAGGTTTTTAAAGAGGATCGTATTTTAAAATCTTTTGAAATTTTCGACATTAGGACGTTAATTAATCAATTAGGTACCAATTTTTGGGCATTACAAGGGTGCTAATCCTTCCTCGTGCGTAACCAACTCTCGAGCCTGTTTTCTTGAATTTTGTAGACCAAAATCATTATTTTAATAAATCAAAATATTTTATTAAAATGATTAATCTAAAGGTGACCTGATCACACCTCGAAAAAAAGATTGGTGGCGACTCCATTTTCGCTTTAAAAGTTGACCTCGTTTTTCAAAATAAAAATGGTTTCGACACACCTCAATTATTTTCTCGACGTAGTCAGAAAATATACTTACCATGCACCTTTGAAACGTGGCTGGTGCGTTGCAAAGCCCGAACGGTATCCGTCTATAAGAGAACGTGCCAAATAGACACATAAACGTCTTCTTCTCTTGATCCTCCGGTGCCACTGGAATCTGGAAAAACCCTGAGTAACCATCAAGACAATAATAATGATACTTCCCAGCTAAATGTTCTAACATCTTGTCAATAAAAGGAAGTGGAAAATGATTTTTTCGAGTTAAGGAATTCAACTTCCTGTAATCGATGCAGACTCTCCACCCATTTTAAACCCGAGTGGGAACCATCTCACTTTCCTAATTCTCAATTATAGTTACGCCGTTCTTTTTCGGTACCACATGGGCAAGGTTGACCCAATTACTGTCAGAAATGGGATAGATCATCCCAACATCAAGTAGCTTTTGAACTTCTTAACTTACCACTTCCATCATGGGTGGATTGAGACGCCTTTGAGCCTCTCTTTTGGGAATAGCATTATCCACAACTTGAATTTTATGCATACAAGTCGAGGGGCTCAACCCCTTAATGTCAGCTATCGTCTATCTAATTACCTCTTTATAGTCTCTAAGAACTCGTACCAAGTTTTCCTCTTCTACTTTCGTGAGTTTACTCGAGATTATTACTGGTAAGGTATTTCCTTTGCCGAGAAAAACATACTTTAAATGGTCTAGAAGTGGTTTGAGTTCCAACTCTGGAGCCTACAAAACAAATGGTACAATCTTAGTTTGTGAAGGAGATTATTCAAAAATTTTAGCTGGATTTTTTCGTAATTGTGATGGCTCCATATGAGCCATTGTTTCATGAACAGACTCTTCAAAGGTTATCCACTCCTCTAGCTCCTCCATAGTATCAAAGTCTAGACTTCTGCAAAGAACAATTCATAATTCATCTTCATCATGATATTCTAAATGTAATTTAGTTAAAGGATCGACTATATCCACATTAGAAACATTAGAAATCATGCATGGGCGGTTCATGGCCTCATAGACCTTGAATTTCACCACTTCCCCATCGAACTCCATGGTGGGTATCCCACTTCATACGTCAGTTTTCATTTGTGCTGTAACACCCCTAACCCGTAACCATCGTTAGTTTAGGGTTAAGAGACATTACCAAACAACCAAAAAATTTTACGGATATTTCATAAATTAACTTGGCAATTCACATCAAAGTGTCCCTTGAATAGGTCTACAAGACCTTAAACATGCTTTAGAATAGGGCCAGGACTAAACCGAACACATACAAAAATTCTCAAAAATTTAAAATTTTTCAAAGTTGCAGAGGTCACACGCACGTGTGGGCAGGCCGTGTGCCTCCTACGGCCTCAGACACGCCCATGTGTCTAAGCCGTGTCGAAACAAGGCATACATATTGACTTGTCCACACGGTCGTGGACACGCCCGTGTGCTTCACCCGTGGTCGCTACTGACTTGCACCACACTTCCAGTCACACGCCCGTGTGTCTTGCCCGTGGTCGAGTCTGACTTGTTTTGCATTGCAACCTTGAAGGACACGGTCGAGCCACACGCCGGTGTACTCAACCGTGTGGGCAATTATAGGCCATTTGCAAGGCCAAAATGCCACCCACACTTGGGTCATCCGTACTACCACATATGAGCATCTTTTCATACATCATTGGCAACCAAAAACATACCAAATAATCATCCTTTTCAACTCATTCAAGTACATTTCATCACAACAACTTATACACCATTTAGCTCAATAGAATCACAAATATATTTAAATAATATTCATCTATAAACTTACTAATTCATTATGGCATCACTCCATCAATAATATACCAATTATATATCATCAAAACATAGCCAACATTACCATATACTCGATCATTAACAAAACACATCACATATCTCATCAACTTATTCACAATGTATCATTAACTAGCCATATCACATGGCTATTCATATATTCCCAAATATAACTCAAGTGACTAGCCTATATAAGCCATACTTAGTATATACCCTTCCAAAAGATACCAAGATAGGATTGAGTAGTGTGATGACGATCCTCGATGAATCTCGAGCCCTCAATAGCTTTGGCGATCTATAAAACAGAGCAAACACACACAAAGTAAGCTTTCAAAAGCTTAGTAAGTCATATACAAATAAACATAACACAAATTGCACATAATCACATTGATACAATGTCATTAATACTTCTCATTTTAAATTTCATAAGATGTTCTTAGGCTCTTTTTTAGTCATAGATTTCTAACATACCACATCTCAAAGCATCAATTATGCTCATATCACATGCAAACATAAACAACATATTATCTCATCAATTCCATACACATATTCATCTTGGTAAGGTCTTATATACACTTACCTTTCATACACATACATATTGTACCTTTCAAATATACCTTACTCGTTTATACATTTCACGTAATCTTTCATCTCTCGATTTTCCCGTTGAACCATTCAAAATCAAATAGGAAGCTCGTAATACTCGAAATGGTCGTACAATGCCAACATCCTGGCGTGGTCTTACATGTATCCTGATATCGATGCCACTATCCCAGACAGGGTCTTACACGAATCAATACGATGCCAACGTCCCAGACATGGTCTTACACGTAAATCTCAAATCAATGCCAACGTCTCAGATGTGGTCCTACACGATATCACATAACGGACATCTATGTCATGACATATGTAATCCTATCTATTCCTAGGTTCGTACGAGACTTCTCGGACACTGATTCATATCGATACATCCTCAGATTTCATGTTCTCATCATTTCATATACATTCATCATCATAAATTTGTCATATGAACATACATATATCAAAATAAATACTAGTTGTATAACGACTTACCTCGGATTTAGATAAACAAAAACGAACTCGGCTACTCAATTACTTTTGATTTCCCACGATCTAAGTCCATTTTCTTCGGTTCTTAATCTATACATATTCAAATTTAACTCATTTATTCACTAATTCATTCAATTAAATCCAAAAACACATATTTAGGGAAATTTACAAATTAGCCCTCATATTTTCACATTTTGACATTTTAGTCCTTATTTCACAAAATCACAAAATACACCTAATTTGCATACACTCATGCTTAGCTGAATATCACTCATGCTTATACAAGTCCACACATTTCATTTATTTTAAAATTTAGTCCCTCAAAATATTATTTTCTCAATTAAGTCCAAATTACTCAAATTCATCAAAAATTCAAAGACAAACTATGTTGATCTTTCACGTATCTTTCATAATTCATCTTCAAACATCACAAAACTCATGTGTTCATCAATGTCATATTTAAAAATCATCATCAATTCAAAAAATTGAAACATGGGTTTTGAATAACACTTAGCAACGATCACAAAAACGTAGAAATTATCAAAAAACCAAAGTCAAACAAACCTTAATTTTTGCTTAGAGTTAGCTGAATCCTAGCTTAGTTCCCTTTCTTTTCTTTTATTCAAATTCGGCACATAAGATGATGATAATGGCTTGTTTTTGTGTTTTTTTTTTAATTTTATTAGCTTAATTAATTCATTTACTCATTTAACCTTAAATAAGCATATAAGACATATATAAATTCAAGGTCATTAATGTCCATCAACCATGTTAATAGTTTAATTACAACATAAGGCCACCAACTTTATAAAGACATGACACTTAGGTGCTTTTAACTTATGGCATGCTAAGTTAGCATCTTTCACAGTTAAGTCCTTATATCAAATTAAGCATACAAACGGACAAATTAATTCACGAAACTTTAACACATGCTTAATCACATATAGTAGACACAGAAAATAATATTAAAATATTTTTTAACTCAAATTTATGGTTTCGAAACCACTATTCTGACTAGGGTCAAAATCGGACTGTTACAATTCTCCCCCTTAGGGATTTTCGTCCTTAAAAATTTTACCGTTAAATAGGTTCAGATATTGCTGTCTCAATGAATCTTTGGGCTCCCACGTAGCCTCTTCAACTCCGTGTCAATGCTACAGTACTTTAATTAACGAAATTTTCTTATTTCACAATTCTTTCACTTCACGAGCTAAGATACAGATCAGTTTTTCCTCATAAGTCATATCAGATAGGATTTCAATCTCAGATGGAGGAATCAAATGTGATGGATCGAATCTGTATCGACGAAGCATTGACACATTGTAACACCCCAAACCTGGCCTAGACGTTACGACCGGATCTTGCATGTCATATGAAAGGGTTCTTTAAAAACTGCGCGCTCGTTAAAAACTTCGTATTCTTTTTGAAACTCCGCGCTTTGTTGTTTGTGAAATTCAGAATTGCTTTTATGGTTTTCTTGTAAAAGCGTTGTTATTTCTATTAGTGAAAACTTTTTTTATAGCAGAAATCGGATCCAGTAATTTACGAAAACGTGATATTTTTAAAATAGTTATTAACTTTTTAAGAAAACCCAGTTTTTAATCATTTATAGTTTGAATATAACAAAAATGAAAGTTAAAAAGTAAAACAAAATCCAAAGGCTTTGTTACATAAAATTAAACCCAAATCAAAATAGAACTCAAAATAAGGTAAAACGGAATGTACTAAGGTTATGATGTGTGGCCACCATAGAGTCCTCCGCAGCTCCAAATCCTCAAATGCTAGGGATCACCTGCCAGGTTAAAACAAAGGGGTAAGTTACAAGAACTCAGTGTGTAATCCCCTAATCGGTAATTAGCTAGGCCCGAGCCCATACAGAGTCGATCGGGCTAAAGCCCATCTGAGGCAGAGCGGGTAGAAACCATACAAAGTAGATCGGTAGAAGCCCTATTCGGTAACAATCTAGGCCTTAGCCCTATAATCATGATAATGCAGATAATGTGGTGTAATGTAATGTAATGTATTGAATTGTAATGTAACCTAACCTACACTTCACCCGTATTAGCCCTACACTCCATGTGGGGACCAAGTTAACCCACCCAACCTTACACTCTAAGAATGTAGTTGAGTTACCAGTATAAACATATGCGGCTCTTAAGCCTTCAAAAGCGGTATTATAATTAGCACAAAGCTATCAAGAATCAGATTATGTTTGGCACATAGCCATCAATGACGATAATATAATCGGCACACGTTCTTTGGTTAAATATGATCGACATAGAGTCATCGATATCTGTTAGGCACATAGCCCTCAACGACGGTAATATAATCAGCACACAGCCTTAATCAAGATGGCAGAGAGCCAAGCTCTCCAATAATGCAACCAAGCTACTAATAACGGTATATGTGGCTGAGCCATTGAATCAGTATACGTGGCAAAGCCACTAAATCAGTAAAACATGGCATAGCTACTAGTACAGTACTTCCTCCATAAGCATAACCCAACCCAATGCAGTATGTCATGTATGACATGCTTAATCATTACATGTGCATACAAAATAGCCATGCTTAGTAACCGTCATTTCAACACATATTAACAGTAAATCAGACATACGCCTACAGTCAAGTCGGTTAAACCACAGTCATACAATCACAGTCAAATCATGGCACCAAAATCAGTCTTTTACCCTTAGGGGTAAAATAGTAAATTTACCTTATAAGGGTATTCTGGTATTCCTACCCTATAGGGGTAATTCGATAATTCTACTCATCGCTAATCTATGTATGCAGTGCATCTCAAACATAATCAATCATATAATTAACACATACAACACTAGTACTACCACAAGGGTACAACTGTTATTTAATCAGTTAGGGGTAAAACGATCATTTACCACTTAAGGGCATCTTGATAATTTTACCCATCGAGGGTATTTCAGCAACTTTACACACAAAGGGTATTTTGGTAATTTTACAAACTAGGGGTATTTCGATAATTTTGCAAACTAGGGGTATTTCACTAATTTTGTAAAACTAGGGGTATTTTAGTAATCTTGCAAACTAGGGGTATTTTGGTTATTTCACAAACTAGGAGTATTTTGGTAATTTCGCAAACCAGGGGTATTTTAGTAATTTCAATAAACTAGGGTATTTCGGTAATTTTGCAAACCAGGGGTATTTCGATAATTTTGCAAATCAAGTATTCTAAACAGAGTTAACGATACAAATGGGCCTAGGGCTTATTCTCGGCCCAAATGGACCCACACGTTCATGTGGCCCAATTAGCCCAAATCTAGCCACAGATATGAGATTCACATGACAAGTTTACTATCTACCACACAATCATACAATTTATTTATATGGGCCTACGGACCCATTGGGCCCACTTGGCCCCCCTCGGCCCATCGTGGCTCAAACAACATCAACCCATAAGAATATTCATGATGGCCTCGACTATCGTGTCGAAGCTCCCACACATGCACCTCGCCAGTGTGGCTACCTTCAGCAGTGACTGCATTTAGGTATTTGCCGCTCTACAGCTAGAGTAGTGTGAGATACACACATGATAGGAGTCTGAAGCTAATCCACGCTCCGAATGCTCCTATGCCCAAACGCCCACCAAGGTATGCTTCCTCTCCTCATAGATAGCTCCATATATACCCAGCTTCTCACCTTCCCTCTTGCTACCTTTCCGATGTGGGATCCCTTCTTCAGTAGAGTTAAATCCAACAGAAATTCTGGCCGTCCAATCCGTAAAATAAATACTCCCCTGCTTGTCATGAGATTCAAGCTCAGGCTCCCTTGCATCATTAATGATGCCTTGCCACTAAACCACTCGCTTCCTTATGTCTAACATCATGCGCAACTAAATATAAATCTATGGGCCCAAAGTCCAAGTTCACTTAAAAATAAATCAAAATGAAATGCCAACGCCAAGGCTTGAACCTTGTACCCCTTGCTTACTGGTGGCATCATCTCCTTGTCTCTTATGTGGCGTCACTTTGCCACTATACCACAAGCTCTTTTTGTGTCATTTTTCTCCACATTTTATTCTTAAAGCCTACTTACTAACTCCCAAGGTTTTACTCACCTAAAACCAAAATTTTCCTAAAGCCCAGGTTTGATCCAGGGACTTCATAGAAGCCCCCTAACCATCCAAAATCACTAACCTAATAGATCCGATGATACAGTCTGCCTCGAGAAGAGTCAAAATGTATGCGAGTTTCCCAATCATCTACGAGGAGGTTAAAAGCCTTTCGAAAAATTATAGGAAAAATACGAATGAGTATAGATTAAAATGGTAAAAACTATCAAAAGGGAGGGTAATTGGATAGGTTATGGAGATGGTTTGGATAATGACAAGAATATGAAAAGGATAGGTTCAGTTTATGATGAGAGGAAGAAGATGGTGATTCGGTTTAAGGTTGAACAAACAAATATGAGTTGATGGTGGTGTAAATGGATGGATGGATGGATAAGTGAATGATAAAGTGTTGTTGATGGAGATGGATGAAGGAACTTAAACAAAGAATTGATTCAACACTAAGAAGTGTCACCCCGGGTTCTATGTTGTTTAAGGTGGAAAAACAAAGAACCGATTGTGGAAAACTCAAGTATCATCTTGTATCAGAGCTACCGAACGAGGATTTTCAACGATGTACGTGAAGCCGAAATAGGTTCGTAGTTTGAAAAAAAAGTTTAAAAAATGAAAGAAAAAAATTGTATTTTATTTTCATTGTAAAAGCATATATTGTATGTGAAGTAAAAAGAAAAAGAAAAGAAAAGAACAAAAATTTGAAAAAAAAATCAAAGATAAAAAAAAGGAGAAAAAAACAATTGAAAAGACGAAGGAGAGAGAAATAAGAAAAAATTTAAAAAAGTGTGTGGAATTTTGAAGTACTTGTTTGTTTTCTATTCTCCTCCTCAGTCTCTGAATGCCCAAGACCCTCATTTCTACCCTCCTCATCTTACCCGGTCATTCCAAAAAAAAAATCTTTTACTTAGCCTCCCCTATTTGCCATTTTCTTTTGTTCAGCCTACCCGATACCTAACGTTTACCCTTGAAACAACTTGAAGCCGACCCTCGAGCCTTGATGAGTCTATCAAAATAAAGTACGAACTTGTGAGAGCGAGAAAGAGCAGTAAAAGGCACGAGCGCTTACATTAAGAAAAAGAGCCATATTCGAGTGAAAACACGAGCGTGAGCGATTTTTTCTTTGTGAGTGACTTGTGAGATTTTTGGTGGTAAGGAATTTTAAATTTTCTATTTATTTTCTTCCTTTATAACATCTTTCTTTTCTGCAATAAACATGGCTCAAGAAATGTTCTTGAATCGACTATCAATACTTATTGAGCAAAAGCGAAGCATCATGAACACCAAGCTTGACAAGTTGCTGTACCTGGTTGGATCGAATCGAGAAATCGACCAACAAGAATGACTTTCTTCCAACCAAAGGTCGAGTCAAGGTCGTCTCGAAGACACACATTCGAAGAACATTCAAGAAGAGATTTTTGATGGAGATTTGTATTCCTCAAGGAGTTCGAGATGGTATGAATCAAACTGTGAATTTGAGACCTCTCGTGATTACCATCAAGAAGGTATGGTTTCTTCTTCAAAAGCTTCATCGTATTCATCTATGGAGAAACCTTTATGAAGAAGTGAATGTGGTTCATATACGTCGAATAATTCAACCACGAAAGATCATTCACGAACTAGTTCAAATCACAATTCTTATTCAACAAGGAATTTAAGGTGAAGCCAAATGTATGTCGAGTTTGAAGCCAACTACGGTGATGAACACGACAGCCCAAGTTATTCGTCATATGATTCTAAGATGTCACGCTCAAAGAATCTGCCAAGAATTGATTGTGATATATATGAGAACATTGCCTCGATCTTAGAGTCAAATCCTTCTATTTTCAATTCCTATGAAACATCTCCTTGTTGTAATCCAAGTGAAAAAGAGTGTACAAAAGAAAATCAAGAAAAAGAAAATCAAGAAAAGAAAATTGAAAAGGAGGAAAAAGAAATCATGAGAGAAAAAGAAAATGAAGAAAGAAACATTGAAAAAGAATGTGAGAAAAAATAAAATAGAAAATAAAATTGAAATTGAGAAAAACATTGAGAAAGAAAGTGAGAAAGAAAAAGATGTTGAAAAAGAAACGAGAGAAAAGAACGAGCAAGAAAAAGAGAATGACTTTTCAACTAATCATCTTGAAGTTTGTTCTTCTTCTGTTTCTTCTTTCCAGGTTCTTGACCAATTTCACGATGACCTTCAACTACAATAGCTTCCCAACGAGCAATGCTTTTACATGATTGAAAAAGGTAAAGTTGAATCACGTTAGATTGAAGGTAAGGAAGGTAAGTATTTTGAAGTGATTCAATCTCCATTGAATCTTTCTAAAGATTGTGATTATGTGGATTATTTTGTCATTGGCCATCCCTCGAATAATTGTGATGTTTTAAATAATGATAAGACGACTTTATTCCATAATGATCATTGTGATACGAAGTATGAAGGTGGAGAGGCATAAATCCAACAAATGCAAGACTCGAGTAAGTATGATTTATGATTTCTCTCTTAATCCCAACCTATTTGATTGTGGATATTACGAGATTAGTTCATTTTCCAATCGAAAACTTTGAGTTTTTGTAAAACAGTTTTAAAACATGTCAAGAGTTTTGATCGTTCGATTTTGAGTTTGCACAATTCTTATTGGTTTAACATGTTTGATTTTTCGAAACCATTGATACATTTTGTTTTAAACAATCAAACACATGTTTTTAAACCAGCATATGTTACGATTTGTTTTGTGGAACATTCGGGTATAATATGGTATGTTTGAAAGATTTCTATTCTTTTGATACAAGGTTTTTGAGTAAGGTTTTGGAATTTGCCTATTTTGTTTTCAATTTTTATTTGCTATTTAAACAAATTTTGTGGTTGTATTTGAGATTTACGATCCATCCGAAGGTGTTGAATCAAGCGCAAGGCTTCGACTACATTACACCCCATGGAGAGAAGGTTTGTATTGTTTGACCAAGGTAAGACTAATCTTTGTCTTTCTCGAGTATAAAGGTAAGTCTTCTAAAATCGTTGATACGTTTTGCTCTCTTGAAAGGTGAAAAGCTTTGCATTGCTGATTATATTTTTCCAAAATTTAGATCATGTTATGATTAATCGTACTAATTTGCTGTTGGTGATCTATCATTTCGATGAATGATGGCGAGGATTTTTGAGATTGATAATTTTGATAATTTTCGTGTGAAAGAATCTATATTTAAGTCACATGTGATCCAGTTGAAAATTTTGAGATGTCTTTGTTTTCTTGAGTTGTTGATAGAACACATGGCTGATTTTACCATTTAGATCATGAAATATTTCAATGTCCTATTCGATAATTGATGAACTATCCATCTTATTCATTGACAAAAGATTCTTGTGTACAATAAATTTTGTAATTCATGTGCGAGTGATTTCATATATCGTCCACTTCAAGATTTGGAAGTTCAACTTCGAGTGCCATATGCGTTTTCTTCATTACCTGCTTGTGATGAATATATCTATCATTTGATGTGTTATTCGCATGAAATTTTTGACTTGTGGAATCCATTCCAATCGTATGCATGTCATGAAGCTTATTCACTTTTGTTGCAAACATTTGATAAGGCTTTGTTCATTTTATATGATAAAATGTTTATGCTCGTTTTCATGCCATCTATTTGTTTTGTTTTGCTTATATTTGGTTTGCAAGAATGTTTGCTAGCTTATGGTTATCTTTTTTAGGTAACGCGGTTATCATCCATCTCATTTGATCGAGGAAAATTGAACAAGGAGAATTTTGCTCAAGGAAACCAACAGGTTGATTCGAGGACGAATCATCTTGAAAAGGGGAGGGATGATACGGGTACGCCTAGGGAGCTCAACTTGTTGCAAGCTGATGAGCTTGAATCATCGAGACCAAGTGCTGTGGAGCTCATGTGCATCTTCATGCACTTCCAAATTGAGCCGGATTAGCTCATTGTAGCTCAACCTGAGCTCACTCGAGCTCACTCCAGCTCATTGAGCTGATTGCTTTTTAATGTAATACTTTAAATAAATTGCAACATTTATTTTATTTATTTTTCTACAGCCCATTAATGTGTTTAAATAATTTAATTAGTGTCTAAATTAATTTGTCCAAGCTTTAATTAATATATCTCATTTTATTACATGTTTTTAAGATGTTTTAAAATTAAAATCAATGTGTACATTTTTCTACTTAAATAGGAGCTGCTGAATTTAGTATGTGTGCTAAGTGTGTGTTTAATGTGTCCAAAGTGTCTATTGATGTGTCTTGGATGTGATTAATTGTTATTCAATTCATTTGACTTGATTTAATATGCATTCATACCCTTTTGTAGGTACAGCAGAATGTATATGAAGCAATTAAGAGATACATGCACCTAGGTGCATTGTACTTGGCCGAATACATCCATGTATTTGGTGGGTGCATGGATGGTTGGAAGCATGGTTAAATTCTGCTGATTTTTGGATTACCAAGGTTCCTATTCGGTTGGAAAAATAATTCCATGAAGACATATGCATAGAGGAGTTAAATGCATGAAGCATGAACAACCAGTTACAACGAATGAAGAAATACATGCATGGTTGGAGTCATGAACGTCCAAGGGGGATTTAAGGGCTGGATTAAACCACATGAAAGTTGTTCAAAGAAGAGTTTTAGTTCTGGAAACTTCTCACCCAAAAGGTTCAGCTCATTCCCAAAGTTGACCGAACCTAGACAAGCCTTTTCAGCTCCTTTGCTGTCCAAATTTGTTTAGCCACTTCCTTCTTCATTAAGAAGACTTTAAAACGTCCCAAATGGCTCAATTTACATATCCAAGAGGGCTACTCACGTTCTCCTTTATTTCTGGACACTTTTCAGCCAAAAGAGATCAAATTAATAGCTCAATTATTGCATGGGACGTACCTAGCTGCTGCATGCCTTTTCAAGTGGCCCAAAGTTCATTTCTTCTTCTAGAAACATGGCTAATGACGTTCCCAAGGGCTACACATGGACTCGGACGAAGTTTTGGGATAATTAACCTTCTAGAAACTGACCATTGGATTTCTTTTGCTATCAAATACATTCAGCCGAATTTGCAAGCACATCAAGGCCACATTCAGCCGAATATTGTCAAGCAAACCAAGGGATTTTCTTTCTAGATTTTTCCAGCAATTTATGGCTGAAAATTAACTTAGTCATTAAATGTCTTACGACTATTTGGTTAGCTCATATTAGCCTATAAAAAGTTGTTAAATCTCATTTGTAAAGAGACAGTTTTATGAACCTTTATAAAATTTATGAACTTTTGTTCACGGAGTGAGATTTTCTCCTCTCTATCTCTCGTACGAGTTTTGATTCTAACTTATCAAGCTTGCTTGTGGCGTAGATCGTTTCTCTTCCACTTTATTATACCATCGGTTCTTATCTACCTTGATAACGGGTTGTGGTCCATCTTCAATTCTATTCTCCACCTTAAACAAATATAGAACCCGGGGTGACACTTCTTTAATGTTAAATCGATTATTTGTTTAAGTTCTATTATTCATTTCTATCGAACATCACCTATCTATTTTTCCTGTCATTATTTCTTCAACTTTAAACCGATTCTCATCTTCTTTCCTTCATCCTAGATCGAACCTAACCTTCACATTATCCAATTCATCTTCTACACCTAAATACCTCCATTCCTAACTTAAACCATCTTCTAAAAAAATTCCCTTAAAGCTTTCGCAAACTCATCCGTACTTCTCTTATAATTTCCCGAAAGGCTTTTAACCTCCTCGTAGATGATTGGGCAACTCGCATACATTTTGACTCTTCTCGAAGCAGATTGTATCATCCAACTTGCAGTAATGCCATTTTCTCGTTCTTAAAAAAAATTTAAATGCTCCCATGGCCAAGGCCCAATGGGCCCAATTCTACTAGGCCCAAATTCGGGTCGTTACAAATCCACCCCCTAAAGAAATTTCATCCTCAAAATTTCCAACTATAGGAATAGTCGCACCTCCTAACCTACTACACTATGCTCACTCTACGCACTCTGATGCTAATATCCCTATCATATTTTAATTAGAATTTGGAACTCCCCACACATACTCAAAACACCTAACCATTAAAACAAACAGATATCTCATACGCAACCAACTTCTATATCCAAACCAAAACACACACAGAACAAATACTAAAAATACAGTCATTATAGCACATAACAGAGTATAAGGTCAGGAAACTTACGGATTTGGTGCCGGAGACTCAGTGTACCGTACTTCCAATAACACTATATATATATTTAAACCATAGTTTAAACAGATTTAGAAAAACATTCAAACCCATCCCACATAAGTTTTACAACCTCTCTCGATACCATAAAATGTAATACCCCAAACCCAAATTTGACATTATATTTGGATCTAGCATGTCACATGAAAGGGTTGTTTAAAAAGCTGGCACTCGTTAAAAACTTCGTATTCTTTTTAAAACTTCGTGCTTTGTTGTTTGCAAAATTTAGATTTGCTTTTATGGCTTCTTTCTAAAAACGTTGTTATTTCTATTAGCAAAAACTTTGTTTATAGTAGAAATCGGATCCAGTAATTTACGAAAACATGATATTTTGAGAACAGTTATTAACTTTTTAAGAACACCCAATTTTTAATCATTTATAGTTTGAATATAACAGAAATGAAAGTTAAAAAGTAAAACAAAATCTAAAGTCCTTATTACATAAAATTAAACTCAAACCGAAATAGAACTCAAAATAAGATAAAACGGAATGTACTGAGGTTATGATGTATGGCCACTACAGAGTCCTCCGTAGCTCCAAATCCTCAAATGCTGGGGATCACCTGCACGGGTTAAAGTAAAGGGGGTGAGTTACAAGAACTCAGTGTGTAATCCTCTAATCGGTCATTAGCTAAGCCCGAGCCCATAAGGAAGCGAGGCGGGCGAAGCCCATCTGAAGCGCATCGGCCAAAGCCCATACAAAAGTAGACTGTGCCGAAGCCCTATTCGGTAACAATCTAGGCCTTAGCCCTATAATTATGATAATGCAGATAATGTAGTGTAATGTAATGTAACCCAACCTAATAGTCCATCCGCTACACCCTACTCGTACCAGCCCTACACTCCATGTGGGGACAAAGTCAACCCACCCAACCCTACACTCCAAGAATGCAGTCGAGCTACCAGTATAAACATATGCTGCTCTTAAGCCTTCAATAGTGGCATTATAATTGGCACACAGCCATCAATAACTGTATTATGTTTGGCACATAGCCATCAGCGATGGTAATATAATCGGCACACAGCTTTGGGTAAATATGATTGGCACAGAATCATCGATATCTGTTAGGCACATAGCCCTCAGCGACGGTAATATAATCGGCACACAGTGTAATATCGGAGATTTAGGCGTTATGCATTTTTAATCAAATGTATGTGGTAGCATGCCTGAGTATGTTTTGAATGTGTTCTGGGGTATTCAGGAACCTTGGGATGTAGGTAGAAGCCTTAGAAAAATATTTTATTTTAAGCCTAAAAAGGGGAACTAAGGGAGCTAGGCCTTAAGGAGTTTATTGTGTGGCTTAGGACACAAGAACTAAGTTGGTAAGGTGACAAAGAGGCACCACTTAGGGCCTTGTGAGGTGACGCCACAGGGAGTGTAAATAGGCCTAGGTTCAAGCAGCAAGGGAATCATTTAGGAGCTTTTATTTTTCAGCAAGGAGGTACAATGGTGGACGACACAAGGACTCAGAATGGATGAAGTATAGATTGGGTTTGACAGCTTAAGGATTCGGCTAAGTAGGAGTGAAAAGGGGGATTTGGATGAGGGAGGAAGAGTTGGTTGAATGGAGGGGTCTTGTTGTGGCATTTTCGGCCAGGAGGGAAGCTAGGCTAGGGGCTTTAGGTGCCAAAATAAGGGAAGTGAGAGGCCATTTTTTCTCTCTATTCTTTTTCATTTGTGCCTCTGCCGAAATTCTCTTCTCATTTGACCAAAAACCAAAAGTGAAATTGTGCATCTTCTCTTCTCCTCTTATCCTGCTAAAGCCTAAAATCTTCTTCTTCTTTTTCATTCTTGCCGAAACTCCCTTCACCTCTTTTCTCTAAACCAAAGCCGAATACCATTTATCTTTCTCCTATTCTCTCCTTTCACTTTGGCCGAATCTCCATAGTTTTTCCTAAAGCCATTGCCGAAATCTCTCAAACTCATCCCTTCTCAGTTTTTGGCCGAATATCAACAAAGCAGAAATCTCTCTTGATTTCTTCTCTAAACAGTTTGGAATAGGTAAGTCTGTCATAATCGAATCTCCACTATTCTCCCTTATTTCTTCTCTGTCGACATGTGTAGGACAAAAGCGAAATTTCAGCATTTGTCTTGACTTTTAATCAACCATGCAATTGGTTTCTTTTAGGATCTCTGAGATTTTGAAGTAGTAGACCGGAGTCATCTTTTCCCTGTCAATAGTTTTCGATAAGTCAGTGGTAAGGTTTCGTATTGATTCAATTCGCCTCTTAGTTATCTGAAAAGCCGAAGGCTAATTGTTTGTATGTATTAGTGCTAGGCCGATTGTAAGGGAGGTGCACTACATAGTTTCGGGATTTGGTTGGTAACCAAATCGGCATCAAGGTAAGGATTGTGGTTGTGTTAACCCTTCAAGATTTGCTGTATAGCCGAATGGCCTCTGTAACATCCTAGATTAGGGGTTATGCGTTCGTGCGTAATTCATGAGATAGTGGGATCAGTGGGCGTGTTGGATGTGTTCTGAAGAGTTTCAAGAACCCTAAGATGTAAGGAAATATAAGGAAATGTAAGGAAATGAAAGGAAATGAAAGGAAATGAAAGGAAATGTATGGAAATGTATGGAAATGTATGGAAATGTATAGAGATGTAAGGAAATGAATGGAAATGTAAGGAAATGTATGGAAATGCATGAAAATGGAAACTTAAACATTTTGGAAACACGAACATTTTGGAAACTCGAACATTTTGGAAACACGAACATTTTGGAAACCTAAACATTTTGGAAACACGGAAAATCTGAGAGCACAGCAAAATTTTAGGAAACTTAAAATGACCCCGAAATGTCGAATTTCAGAGCCAAAAGGGAACTTAGGGCCAAGTGACCCTAAAAATATACAGTACATGAAATTTGCCCCAATAACGAACTTGGAAATGTGGCCTGAAGATACCACCTAAGGTCTTAGGAAATGGCCCAAATACAAGAGGTTTTTGGGCCTAAGTTTGAGTCATCCAGGAAGCAAATAATGAAGGCTTTATTTTTGCTTCCGGAAAGTGAGTGGACGACATGGGTTTCTAGAAAAGGAAGAGTTTTATTTGCATAAATATATAAATAAAGATTTTATTCACATAAATATGTGAATAATAAGAGAGAAATAAAGGAGTTTTATTCACATAAATATGTGAATAATAAGAGATAAATAAAGGAGTTTTATTCACATAAATATGTGAATAATAAGAGATAAATGAAGAATTATTCTTTAATTAGGAAAATAAGGAGAGTGGTGGCCAAGTCAAGGACTCTTGGCCTAGCAAATTAGCTATAAAAGGAGAACCCAAGGTCTTTTCTCTCATCTTTCCAAGTAGCCAAAATCCTTTGCTCTCTCCCTCCTGCGAATTTTCTTTCTATCTTTTCTTCTTCTCTTTTCTTCATCATCAAGCCAAAACCTTTTCTTTTGATCCCGATTAAATCTCCATAGTCAAAACCACGAAACTCTAGGCAAGGAAGCAATCGGTCAAGGCATTAAGGATCTTTTACCTTTGTCGAATACAAGGAGGAATCTTTCGGGAAATCTAAGGATCCAAGGTAAGATATTTTATTCGATTAAAGGTTATGATGTATATGTTAGATTAGATCTAACATGAAAATTTCGACAGACATATAGGGCAAGGAATTCTCTTCAGATTTGGAATTTGTATGGTAAGTGATATTCGGCCAAGGCTTAATTTTGGTATTTGGAATTATTTTTCATTATTTCAAAAGGAAACTCACATGGTTACATGATTTAGTATTAGCCAATTTAAAGGAAAAGGATACTAGTAATTTGGATTTGATTTACAATCATCCAATTCGGCAACAAGGTAAGTAATACAAATCCTACTAGGATTTGGTTTTTAAGCCAAATAGGTTTGTTAATATGTTTTAATATTTGGCCGAATTTAGGAGATAAAGATCTAGATCGGTAGATCGTTCTTGAGATTTCAAGGAAACTATTAAGCGAAACAGTGTGTACCCTTACTATCCTTGATATTTTATGGCTAAATATTTTAATATATGATATGAATAATAATGTGAATGTTGCTATGTACCACAAATGTGGCAAAAGTACCAGTGCGTTTCCTACTTCGATAGGATTGTGAAAAATGTTATTTTATAACATGCGAATATATGTATATGAACATGAAATTATTTATGCACAATATATATATTTTTGGGCATTCGGGATTTATGTGAAAGGGGAGAACAGTGTTGACTTGGTCTCACCAACTTGAAGGTGTTGACTTGGTCTCACCAACTGAAATATAGGTGTTGACTTGGTCTCACCAACTTGAAGGTGTTGACTTGGTCTCACCAACGAAATATGTTGACTACTGATCACATTGCGAAATTTTGGTAACTCGGTTACAATAGTGTCAAATGACACAACGTTTAAATTTGATTATAGTGTCTAATGACACAACGTGGAGAGTAGCGGATGGAGGGTTGACTTAGTAGTCCCCACGGTGTGAATGGCGGTCTGGTGGAGAGTAGCGGATGGACCATTAGGATTGGGTTTGGGTTGCATCATAATTTCATTATTATATGGACTTGATGATTTAAACATGAATGCCCGATTTATTGATTGATAGTATTGTGTGCACATTGAGTCTGTTGACTCACCCCATTGTGGGAATTATTTTTCGGTGATGAGCAATGACGAATGGGCGGTGGACCAAGAGGAGGCCATGCTACATGCGAAAATTTCATTTAGTTTGGACTTAAATTTTATTTTTAGTTGCTTTTATTCTATTTGGGTTTTACTTGATGTAATAAGGCCTTAAGGCCCAATGGATTATTTTATTTCTTTTTACTTTTAATTATTAGGTTTACGGATTTTATTAAGTAAAGATCAAGCAAATACATTTTAAAATAAAACCTAAATGTTTTGTCACTTTAAATAAATGGATTTTAATGTTAGATAAATTGGTTTTCAAAGACAAGCCCAACCCAAACCAATCTTTTTTCAAAATCACACAAGTTTTCTCTAAGTAACAAAAGAATTTTGAAACGGTTTACTTGAGGAACATACGGATCCGGTCCATTCTCGTGGGCGGGTGTGGAAATGTTCGATTTAATATCGAGCCAGATTTTAAACTCTCGGCTACTGTGGGCTAAGGCCAAAACATTTTCAAAGCGAGCCAAATAATTTTCTTTGAAAATAAGGGGCTTCAGCATAGCCCTAAGTCTCAACCATGATCCACCGGTAAGTACCCCATCTATCTATGTGTGATTCGTGATTTATGAATTGTATAAGGGTAGAAAAGGCATGGAGCGTTAGAATAGAATGATAGGAACTTGAACCCTAGGATTAGTCTACTCAAACACAAATACATAAGACTTAATACACTAGACAAACACAGATTAAGTCACCGAGCTAGGGTGTAAATGGCTGTTGTGCGCATGTCTAGGAGTGGATTGATGAAGAGCTTGGTATTTAAGCGGTCTAGTGACTCACCTCCTCTTTACTCGAATCCTACAGTGCGTAATGTGATTCACCCTAATCAAGAGGACTTAGTCACGGCTAAACCCAATAACTAAAACCGAAAGAGACTAGCCGTATTTTTATGGAAACCCTAATTTTAAAATTTCTAAATTACCCTCTTGATTTGAAAAGAATATTTTATAAATTTTCCTAAAATATTTCGATTTACAAATTTACTAAAATACCACTTAGTGGTAAAATTACAAAAATGTCCTTGGTTTATAAAATGTTCAACTACTCAACACTTTACCAAAATTTCATTATTTTATAAACATTCAAAAACCCTAATTTGTAAAATATCAAAATACCTTGATTTTGAAAATTACAAAATTGCCCTAACTTACAAAATTACCAAAATTACCTAATTTCCAAAATTTTGCAACTTCATCGTCTTTGGAAAATAAATTTCTCAAAAGAACCCTCAAAGTTTTGCAACTTCAAATATCCTGATTTATTAAAATTTTACAATTTACCCGATTGTGGAAAAATTACCAAAATACCCCGATGTCCAAAAATTTACGAAATACCCGGATTTCAAAATTTTCAAATCACCTAGACTTCAAAATTTTCAAAAAAATAAAATAAAATAACTTTTGACAAAACCCCAAGAAATGTTTTCTACGAAAATTACGAAAATACCTCAGGGACAAAATTACGAAAATACCCCGGGTAGTGGAAAACAACAACAAACAACAAAAACTACTAGCGTTTCTCCGAATGAGCGGAAGTTCATACTTGTTTGATGAATGAATGGAAGAATGGAAAAGAGCTGTGTGTTTGTATGATCTGAAAGAACCACTCTAAAATCCTTCTCATAAAACTTCTTGTTGATAAATAAGTGGAACATTGACTAATCCATAAAACTTCTTAATCGAGTTAAATCATGACGTTAGAAATGAGTTCTAAGGGCGTGAACTTAGAGATTGTGCTGAAAAGTATGATGGTTCTATTAAGATCGAGTCTGTGACATAAGCGTAACAATGAGTTAAGATGTACAATTTTTAGTTAGTAAGTAATTTAGAGGACGAAATTATTTTAAGAGGTAGAACGTAACATCCTAGATTAGGGGTTATGCGTTAGATGCGTAATTCATGAGATAGTGGGATCGAGTGGGCGTGTTGGATGTGTTACGAAGAGTTTCAAGAACCCTAAGATGTAAGGAAATATAAGGAAATGTAAGGAAATGAAAGGAAATGAAAGGAAATGAAAGGAAATGTATGGAAATGTATGGAAATGTATGGAAATGTATAGAGATGTAAGAAATGAATGGAAATGTAAGGAAATGTATAGAAATGCATGAAAATGGAAACTTAAACATTTTGGAAACACGAACATTTTGGAAACACGAACATTTTGGAAACACGAACATTTTGGAAACCTAAACATTTTGGAAACACAGGAAAATCTGAGCCATGAAAATTTTAGGAAACTTAAAATGACCAGGAATGTCGAATTTGAGCCAAAAGGGAACTTAGGGCCAAGTGACCTAAAAATATCTGATACATGAAATTTGCCCCAATAACGAACTTGGAAATGTGGCTGAAGATGCCACCTAAGGTCTTAGAAATGGCCCAAATACAAGAGGTTTTGGGCTGAGTTTGAGTCATCCGGGAAGCAAATAATGAAGGCTTTATTTTTGCTTCCGGAAAAATTGAGTGGACGACATGGGTTTCTAGAAAAGGAAGAGTTTTATTTGCATAAATATATAAATAAAAGAGTTTTATTCACATAAATATGTGAATAATAAGAGAGAAATAAAGGAGTTTTATTCACATAAATATGTGAATAATAAGAGATAAATAAAGGAGTTTTATTCACATAAATATGTGAATAATAAGAGATAAATGAAGAATTATTCTTTAATTAGGAAAATAAGGGAGAGTGGTGGCCAAGTCAAGGACTCTTGGCCTAGCAAATTTGGCTATAAAAGGAGAACCCAAGGTCTTTTTCTCTCATCTTTCCAAGTAGCCAAAAATCCCTTTGCTCTCTCCTCTACTGAATTTTCTTTCTATCTTTTCTTCTTCTCTTTTCTTCATCATCAAGCCAAAACCTTTTCTTTTGATCCTGATTAAATCTCCATAGCGAAAACCACGAAACTCTAGGCAAGGAAGCAATCGGTCAAGGCATTAAGGATCTTTTTACCACCGTCGAATACAAGGAGGAATCTTTCGGAAATCTAAGGATCCAAGGTAAGATATTTTATTCGATTAAAGGTTATGATGTATATGTTAGATTAGATCTAACATGAAAATTTCGACAGAACATATAGGGCAAGGAATTCTCTTGATTTGGAATTTGTATGGTAAGTGATATTACCCAAGGCTTAATTTTGGTATTTGGAATTATTTTCATTATTTCAAAAGCGGAAACTCACATGGTTACATGATTTAGTATTAGCCAATTTAAAGGAAAAAGGATACTAGTAATTTGAGTTTGATTTACAATCATCCAATTCGGCAACAAGGTAAGTAATACAAATCCTACTAGGATTTGGTTTTTAAGCCAAATAGGTTTGTTAATATGTTTTAATATTTGGCCGAATTTAGGAGATAAAGATCTAGATCGGTAGATCGTTCTTCGGGATTTCAAGGAAACTATTAAGCGAAACAGGTGTGTACCCTTACTATCCTTCGATATTTTATGGCTAAATATTTTAATATATGATATGAATAATAATGTGAATGTTGCTATGTACCACAAATGTGGCAAAAAGTACCAGTGCGTTTCCTACTTCGATAGGATTGTGAAAATGTTATTTTATAACATGCGAATATATGTATATGAACATGAAATTATTTATGCACAATATATATATTTTGGGCATTGGGTTTATGTGAAAGGGGAGAACAGTGTTGACTTGGTCTCACCAACGAAGGTGTTGACTTGGTCTCCTGTGAAATATAGGTGTTGACTTGGTCTCACCAACGAAGGTGTTGACTTTGGTCTCACCAACGAAATATGTTGACTACGGTCACATTGCGAAATTTTGGTAACTCCGGTTACAATAGTGTCAAATGACACAACGTTTAAATTTGATTATAGTGTCTAATGACACAACGTGGAGAGTAGCGGATGAAGGTTGACTTAGTAGTCCCACGGTGTGAATGGCGATGCGGGTTGGAGAGTAGCGGATGGACCATTAGGATTGGGTTTGGGTTGCATCATAATTTCATTATTATATGGACTTGATGATTTAAACATGAATGCCTGATTTATTGATTGATAGTATTGTGTGCACATTGAGTCATTGACTCACCCCATTGTGGGAATTATTTTTCGGTGATGAGCAATGACGGACCGGCGGTGGACCAAGAGGAGGCCATGCTACATGCGAAAATTTCATTTAGTTTGGACTTAAATTTTATTTTAGTTGCTTTTATTCTATTTCGGGTTTTACTTGATGTAATAAGGCCTTAAGGCCCAATGGATTATTTTATTTCTTTTTACTTTTAATTATTAGGTTTACAGATTTTTATTAAGTAAAGATCAAGCAAATACATTTTAAAATAAAACCTAAATGTTTTGTCACTTTAAATAAATGGATTTTAATGTTAGATAAATTGGTTTTCAAACTGCCCAACCCAAACCAATCTTTTTTCAAAATCACACAAGTTTTTCTCTAAGTAACAAAAGAATTTTGAAAGCTGGTTTACTTGAGAACATACGGATCCGGTCCATTCTCGTGGGCGGGTGTGAAATGTTCAACCTCTTTCCTAATGTTCTTAGTGTTGGTCGAATATAGGAAAGGGATCTAATCGTTCGATCGGGATTTTTGGGATTCGGTGATCGCGTTAGTGACCGGTGTGTAACCACACTAAATCACGATAGATTAATAATAATGTTAAGATGTTGTAATAAAGTGACGAATAAACATGGCTAAGGGTACCATTTAATGAATACGATTGTATTTAGATGCGTTACCCCTTAATACTTGTTAATAATGTTTATTAACATTGATATGAAAATATGTGGAATTAGTTATGATTTTGGGTAAGGTAAATTGCATGATAATTGTATGTTTTGTATGTTGCATGGGCATATGGGTGATTATGTTAAAGGGAAGTGTTACGGTGGTTTTACCACATTATCGGTGACTTGTGTCATATTATGAATCTGGTGACTCTGTCACATTATTTGGTGGCTATGCCACAATTATAAGAACAATGTGCAATTGACTACGATGGCGCCTTGATGGCGTGTAGCAAATGGAGGTCGATTTAGTAATCCCCACGGTGTGATTGGTAGGTACGGGCGATGTGCGGAGGTTGGATATCTAGGTGGGTTTGGGTTGCATTATTGTCCATATTTGATTTATGTGATTTAATATGCCATATTTGTTTGGGAGTCTATGACGGTTGTTACACACTGAGTCATGCTGACTCGCCATAAATGAGCTAACATTTTGAGATGACACTCGATAAATGGACAGGTCGTGAGGACTTAGTAATGACCATGCTCAACCTAGCAAATTTTGGGTTTTCTTATTAAGTTTTTTATTTATTTTGGGTTATGTTTTGATGTAATAAGGCCATTATCATTTAGTTGTTTTATTTATGCGTTTTAAGTTTTTATTATGATCTGAACAACATCGAACAAAGCGACTAAACATTTTTAAGTAAAACAACATCAATTGTTTGACACCCAAACATCTATGGTTTTCAAGTTAATAATAATAAGCTCTAAAATCGGTATATCTTTAAACTTGAAATTTCTAAAGATATGAAGATAACGTTTAATGCAAAATGAATTACAACACGGTTTTCAACTTGAGAACAATCCAAATCTATTTTCTTCAAAACCACCAAGATTTTTAAGATATCATAACGAGATTTAACTACGCTTTACTCAAGGAGCATGCAGATCCGGTCGAGACTTGTGAAATGAGTTTGGGGTGTTATTCTGATTTGGTATCGAGCAGGGTTTAAAACTTCGGCCTTGAGGGCTTTTGGGCCCAAAACATTTTTCTTATTTTAAACTTGATTTTACTAAAGGATGAGCAGGGTTTCTGGCATGGCACATGAGTCTCCGGCCTGAAGTCCACCAGGTAAGTACCCCTAACCATTGTGTGATTTATATGTGGGTATTATGGGGCGTAGATTAGTAGATTAGGAGCTAATGAACCCTAAGATTAGCTTACTCCAACACAGAATCACATAAAATTTAAAGTCTAATCAAACAAACCTGCGAGTGAGTCACCGAGTTAAGGGTGTGGCAACCATTGTGCGCATGTCTAGGATTGGATTGAGGGGAGCTTGGTATTTAAGCGGTCCTAGTGACTCACCTCCTCTTCGCTCGAATCCTACACAGTGCGTAGTGATGGTTCACCACAACCAAGATGACTTATTCACGTGCTAAATTCAATAATTAAAACCCAAAAGGGACTAGCTACCTTTGTTTCATAAAAACCTTAGTTTTAAAAATCATCGAATTATCCCTTTGATTTGTAAAAACTATTTTAGATTTTGAAAATTTTTTGAAATATCCCGATTTAAAAATTACCAAAATACACAGTACGTAAAATTACAAAAATACCTTGAGTTTATAAAATTACAAGACTACCTCGATTCCTTTTATCAAAATATTCCTATTTTGCAAAAATACTAAAACCCTATTTTACAAAATTTCAAAATACCGATTTGGAAAATTACTAAAATACCCCTATGGGACAAATTACGAAAATACCGTAGGATAAAATTTTGAAAATACCCCAGGTAGTGGAAAACAACAACAATGACAACCACAACACTTTTCTCGTAATGAGCGAGTTCATGAATGTTGATGATTGAATGAATGAACTTGAGATCTGTATTGTGTATGAATCAAGAAGGAACTACTTTTAGAACTATTAATCATAAGACTATTCAGCGATAAATCGGGAAAGAAATAATGATTCATAAAATTTTAAATCGATAAATGCAACTCGAAAGAATGAGTTCTAGGGACATAGTTAAGTAATGTGCGAGGCGTGGTAGAGGCAAAATGACATGTCGGAACCCGTTAGCTCGGTCAAGGTCCAGAATGAGATACCACCACCACCACTCTTGGTATGGAATATCGAGGATCGACGGGGATAATCAATGTCATGACGTCTTGCGAGTTCTTGAGAGGTGGTCAAGTAGGTGGAGGTATGGGAGCCGTAAACTGCACCCAAGCGACTCACGAGCTAATAGAGCCGAGGTGTTCGAGTGTATTGGGTGTGGCGCCAATACTGCCGGTATTGTTAGTTGAGGCGACGGAGCAAATTATGGACGATTTGGACTGACTCACGAGGAGAAAGGGGGGTGGTGTCGCTTCTCGCGATGAGTCATACCAGTGGTGGCTCACGGTTTGGGATGGTGCTGCAGCAAACAATCTTACTTGGGAGTATTTTAAGGTGGCATATTAGAAGAAGTATATTGGGACTAGCTATATTGATGTGCAGAGGAAGGCATTTCTGAGGTTGGTTTAGGGGAATAAGATCGTAGCGGAGTACGAGGTGGAATTCTTAAGGTTGAGCCGGTATGCTCGAGGTATTGTGGCTACGGAGCGTGAACAGTGTGTCCGATTTAAGGACGGACTGAGGGATGACCTGAGATTATTGATAGCTCCACAGCAGGAGTGGGAGTTTGTCGTGTTGGTAGAGAAGGCTAAGGTAGTCGAAGGGGGTTAAGGAATCTGGGAGACAGAATTCCAATAGGAGTAGACAGAAGAGAGGTTTTGGATCATCAGGGTCATCCGGGAATGTTCAAAAGAGACCTAGAGTTGAAGGGCCGCGAGGTCAGCCAGTTGTCATGAGAGGACAATACCGTACTTGTGCTCAGTGTGGAAAGATGCACAGGAGAGTGTTGGAAGAAGACGGGGATGTTTTAAGTGTGGGTCCAAGGATCACATGATTAGGGGCCCTTATGAAAGCAGAAGGAGCGGACCAATAAGTCGGGTCTTAATCAAGTGGAAGAGGTGGACAGCACCACCGCGTGGTCGTGGTCCGGTTGGCGAGGTAATGGCTCGAAAAGGTCGAGGAACACCGGCAGAGGTGTTGGTAACACAGGCGAGACAATGGGTCCAGTGTATGCGATTAAATGGAGAGAGGATAGTGACGCACTGACGTCATAATCGATCGTTCTTATAGCCGACAAGCCTTACTTTGCTTTAATTGATGTTGGCTCGACCCACTCATATGTTGCATGTAGAGTAATGAAACACTAGGTGTAGCATCTGAATCGTACATTAGGGAGATGACGTAGTAAGCCCGTTAGGTCAAATGGTAGTGGTGAATAGGATATTTGAAATGTACCTCTAGAGATTCAGGGAGTGTTATTTCCCTTAACTTGATGGAACTACCTTTCAGAGAATTTGATCTCATTCTAGGCATGGATTGGCTAGTGGAACATTGTGCTAAATTGGATTACTGACTAATCGAATGGAGTTGAGGACTCAGGAGAATGAGGAGATAGTTATGATAGAAGAAAGAAGAAATTATTTGGCTAACGTAGTCTCTGCATTAAAGGCTGATAAGATGGTGTGAAAAGGGTGCAAGGCATTTCTGGCCTTCGTTAGTGTTTTGAATGCCAAAGAAGAGGGAGTTAGTGCAGTTAGAACAGTAAGAGAATTCGTGGATGTCTTTCTGGAAGAGCTGCTTGGGTTACCCCCGACGGGGAGGTGGAGTTCGAATTGATTTATTGCAAGCATGCGACTCATGTCAATTGCTCATGTCTAGATGGCACCAAAGGAGTTAGTAGAGCTTAAAGCCCGGATCCAAGAGTTACTCGATCGTGGGTTTATTCGACCTAGTGTGTCTCCATGGGAGCACCGATCCTATTGTGAAGAAGAAGGGCGGGACTATGCGCATGTGCATAGATTAAACACTTGAATAAGTGACCATCAAGAACAAGTACCCATTGCCGAGGAAGGCGACTTGTTGATTAGCTTAAAGGGTCGCGGTATTTTCAAAGATAGATCTACTGTGCAGGATATCATCGACTTAAGGTGAAGGAAGCGGAGATATCCATAAGACGACTTTAGGATAAGGTACGGGTATTATGAATTCTTAGTAATGCCATTCAGATTGACGAATGCCCCAGCCGCATTCATGGATATGATGAATCGAATTTTCCAACCCTACTTAGATCGGTGTCGTTGTGTTTATAGACGACATCCTAGTGTATTCCAAGTCTGAGGAAGAACATGATGAGCATCTCCAGGTGGTGTTGCAAGTGTTAAGGAAAAGAAGCTATATGCCAAGTTCAAGAAGTGAAAATTTTGGTGAAGGAAGTTACATTCTTAGGGAATGTGGTGTACGTGGAAGGAATAAGGGTGGATCCTCGGAAGATTGAGGCGGTAGTAGATTGCAAACCACCTAAGTGCATGGGTGAGGTCGATGGTTTCTTGGGGTTAGCGAGCTACCATAGGAGACTTGTTGAAGGGTTCTCACAATATGACACCTCGTGAAGTTGCTAAGGAAGGTGGTACCTTTTGTATGGCGGATAAGCGACAGAGAGCTTTGAGAAGCTTAAGAGTATTGTGAGAGGTTAGATTTTGATTGACGAAGCAGGAAAAAACTTCATGGTGTATTGTGATGCTTCCCATACTGAGGATTGGGATGTGTCCTTATGCAAGGCAGGAAAGTGGTCGCTTATCGTCTCGGCGATTGAGGCCACATGAGGTTAACTATCCGACGTGATCTGGAGTTAGCGGTGGTATTCGCTCTAAAAGTGTGGAGGCACTATTTGTATGGAGAAAGGTCGGTGATTTACACGGACCACAAGAGTTTAAATGTCTGGCGACTCGGAAGGACCTAAATTTGAGGCAATGAAGGTGGGTGGAGTTGTTGAAAGACTATAATTGCTTAATAGAGTATCACCCAGGCAAGGCGAATGTGGTGGCAGATGCCCTCAATCGAAAAGTGGTGTCGGAGCTAAGGGCGATGTTTGCACATCTTAGCCTTTATGATGATGGAAGTTTGTTAACAGAGTTGCAAGTGAAGATGACATGGCTAAGTCAGGTGAATGAGAAACAATTGGTAGATGGTGAACTCATTGCTAAGCTGCTACAAGTACAAAATGGGGAATTGGAAGACTATGGTGTGAACGGTGATGGAATGCTGTGTTTTCGGGACAAGGTTTGTATGCCAAAGGATGAGAAGTTAAGGCAGAAAATTCTTCAGGAATCGCATAGTAGCCCTTATGCTATGCATCTTGGAGGAAGTAAGTTATATAGGGATCTACGGGATCAGTTTTGGTGGCTTGGTCTTAAGCGGGAAGTTACAGAATTTGTAAGGAAGTGCTTAACGTGTCGACAAGTCAAGGTTTGAACACCAAGTACCATCGAGTTGCTTGGTAGATAAAGATTCCGCAATGGAAGTGGGAGAGAATTACCATGGACTTCGTTGGTGGGATTCCCCTTACGCCTACTAAGAAGGACTCGGTATGGGTGATAGTAGATCGGTTGTGAAGTCGACACATTTCATACCGGTCTTGGGTTGACTATTCCTGCGAGATTGGCAAAATTGTATGTAGCAAAATCGTTGAAATTTGCGGAGTGTATAATGTCGATTATCTCGGATAGGGATTAGAGGTTTCGTCTCAATTTTGGAAAGCATTACATCAAGCATTGGGCACTAGGTTGGACTATAGTCGGCATTTCATACGCATTCGGACGGCCAATCGGCGGGTAATTCAAGTGCTAGAGGATATGTTGAGGGTTGCGTGATGGATTTGAGAGGAAGTTGGGAGGAGTTCTTGCCTTTAGCGAATTTTACGTACAATAACATGACTATCGAGCAAGTATTCGGATGGCCGTCTGAAATGTTGTATGGAAGGAGGTGTCGCACTCCTACATGTTGGACGGAATTGGGGAGCGTCAAGTTTTAGGTCCGAGATTGTGGCGAATCGGAAGAAAAGGTTAAGGTAATTCGAACCACGGTTGAAGGAGGCATCGGCGGAGGCAAAAGTCATATCACGGATCTTAAGTGGAAGAAGATAGAGTTCTGAAGTGGGGGATCGGTGTTTCTAAAAGTTTGCCCAGTGGAAGAAGGTGATGAAATTTGAGTGCAAGAGAAAGTTGAGTCTTAGGCTTATAGGACCTTGCTCGGATTTTGAGCGGGTTGGGCGATAGCATATCGATTAAAGCTACCTTGAAATTGAAGTAGATGCGATGTGTTCTCGTTTTGATGCTACATCATTACCGATCGGATCCATCTCATATAATCCGATTGAGGAGGTAGAGCCGAGACCAGATTTGTCTTATGAGGAGGAGCAGATTGATTACTGAGCAGGATGTGAAGGTGCTTGAAGGAAATCAATTCCTCTAGTTAAAGTGTTATGGCGTAACCATGGATCGGAGGAAGCTTCGTGGGAGCCAGAGGAAGCAATACAACAGCAATACCCTCATTTATTTTAGCCAGGTAATTTTAAGGTCAAAATTATTTTAAGGGGGTAAAACTGTAATATCTGGGATTTAGGGGTTATGGATTTTTATTCAAATGTATGTGGTAGCATGCCTGAGTATGTTTTGAATGTGTTCTGGGGGCTTCAGGAACCTTGGGATGTAGGTAGAAGCCTTAGAAAAATATTTTATGTTAAGCCTAAAAAGGGGAACTAAGGGAGCTAGGCCTTAAGTAGTTTATTGTGTGGCTTAGGACAAAAGAACTAAGTTGGTAAGGTGGTAAAGAAGCGCCACTTAGGGCCTTGTGAGGTGGCCTTCTGGGGAGTGTAAATGGGCCTCGGTTGAAAGCACAAGGGAAGCATTTAGGAGCTTTTATTTTTGGCAAAGAGGTGCGGTGGTGGGCTGGCACAAAGTGCTGAATGAATGAAGTATAGATTGGGCTGATGACAGCTTAAGGATTTGGCTAAGTAGGAGTGAAAAGTTGGATTTGGATGAGGCAGGAAGAGTTGGCCGAATGGAGGGGTCTTGTTGTGGCATTTTCGGCCAGGAGGGAAGTGGCTAGGCTAGGGGCTTTAGGTGCCGAAATAAGTGAAGTGAGAGTCCATTTTCTCTCTTTTCTTTTCATTTGTGCCTCTGCTTGAAATTCTCTTCTCATTTGACCAAAAACCAAAAGTGAAATTGTGCATCTTCTCTTCTCCTCTTATCCTGCTAAAGCCTAAAATCTTCTTCTTCTTTTCATTCTTGCAAAACTCCTTCACCTCTTTTCTCTAAACCAAAGCGAATACCATTTATCTTTCTCCTATTCTCTCCTTTCACTTTGGCGAATCTCCATAGTTTTTCCTAAAGCCATTGCTAAAATCTCTCAAACTCGTCCCTTCTGGGTTTTGGCGAATATCAACAAAGCGAAATCTCCCGATTTCTTCTCTAACAGATTTGGAATAGGTAAGTCTGTCATAAGCGAATCTCTATTATTCTCCTTATTTCTTCTCATGTCGATGTGTGTGGGACAAAAGCTGAATTTTGGCATTTGTCTTCACTTTTAATCAACCATGCAATTAGTTTCTTTTAGGATCTCGGGTTTTTGAAGCGATGAGCCAGGAGTCATCTTTTCCCCATCAATGGTTTTGATAAGTCGTTGGTAAGGTTTAAATCTTGATTCAATTAACCTCTTAGTTATCTGAAAAGCCAAGGCTAATTGTTTGTATGTATTAGTGCTAGGCCGATTGCAAGGGAGGTGCACTACGTAGTTTCGAGATTTGGTTGGTAACCACATCGACATCAAGGTAAGGATTGTGGTTAGCGTTAAACCTTGAGTTCTTTGTATAATGGGATGGCCTCTTTGCTAATGTTCTTAGTGTTGGCGAATATAGGAAAGGGGATCTAATACGTTCGATCGGGATTTTTGGGATTCGGTGATCGTGTTAGTAACCAGGTGTGTAACCCTACACTAAATTCCCGATAGATTAATAATAATAATGTTAAGCTTGTGGTAATAAAGTGACGAATAAACATGGCTATGGGAACCATTTAATGGTACAATGTATTCAGGTACGTTACGCCTTAATACTCGTTAATAATATTTATTAACATTGATATGAAAATATGTGGAATTCCGTTATGATTTTGGGGTAAGGTAAATTGCATGATAATTGTATGTTTTGTATGTTGCATGGGCATATGGGTGATTATGTTAAAGGGGAAGTGTTCTGGTGGTTTTTACCACATTATCTGGTGACTTGTGTCACATATTATGAATCTGGTGACTCTGTCACATTATTTGGTGGCTATGCCACAATTATAAGGGCGATGTGAAGTCGATGCGCCTTCGATGGTGGTGTCTAGCGGATGGAGGTCGATTTAGTAATCCTCACGGTGTGATTGGTAGAGTGCAGGCGATTTGTAGAGGTTGGATATCTAGGTGGGTTTGGGTTGCATCATTGTCCATATTTGTTTTTGTGATTTAATATGCCATGACTAATCGAGTGCATGGCGGTTGTTACTGCTTGAGTCATTGACTAACCCTTCGTGGGCTAACATTTTGAGATAACACTCGATAAATGGACGAATTGGCGGGGACTTAGTGGTGGCCATGCTCAACTTAGCAAATTTCGGGTTTTCTTATTAAGTTTTTATTTATTTTGGGTTATGTTTTGATGTAATAAAGCGATTATCATTTAATTTGTTTTATTTATGCATTTTAAGTTTTATTATGATCACGAACAACATCGAACAAAATGACTAAACATTTTTTTTTCCGTAAAACAACATCAATTGTTTGACACCCAAACATCTATGGTTTTCAAGTTAATAATAATAAGCTCTAAAATCCGGTATATCTTTAAACTTGAAATTACTAAAGATAGGAAGATAACGTTTTAATACAAAAAGAAATTACAACACGATTTTCAACTTGAGAACAATCCAAATCTATTTTCTTCAAAACCACCAAATTTTTAAGATATCATAACGAGATTTAACTATGCTTTACTCAAGGAGCATGCGAGATCGGTCGGGCTTTGTGGGCGGGTTTGGGGTGTTACACACCCTTAATCAAGATAGCGCACAACCAATCTCTCAATAATGCAAAAGTCGCTAATAACGATATATGTTGCCGAGCCCTTTGAATCGATTATCGTGGGAAAGCCACTTCAATCGATAAAAGCGTGGTATAGCCACCAAGATGCGATACTTCCTCCATAAGCATAACCCAACCCAATGCAATTATGTCGTATATGTCATGCTCAATCATTACGATGTATGCAAAATGGCCATGCTTAGTAATCATTTCAACACACATTAACGACAAATCGGACACATGCCTACAGTCAAGTCGGTTAAACCACAGTCATACAATCACAGTCAAACCATGGCACCAAAATTAGTCTTTTACCCTCAGGGGCAAAATAGTCAATTTACCCTATAAGGGTATTTCGGTAATCCTACCCTACAGGGGTAATTCGATAATTCTACTCATAGCTAATCCATGTATCTAGTGCATCTCAAGCATAATCAATCATACAATTAGCACATACAACACTAGTACTACCACGAGGGTACAACTATCATTTAATCGGTTAAGGGTAAAATGGTCATTTCACCACTTAAAGGTATCTCGATAATTTTATCCATCGAGGTTATTTCGATAATTTTCCAAACTAGGGGTATTTCGATAATTTCACAAACTAGGAGTATTTCGGTAATTTCGCAAACCAAGGGTATTTCGGTAATTTTGAAAATAAGGGTATTTTGATAATTTTGCAAACTAGGGGTGTTTCAATAATTTTACAAACTAGGGGTATTTCGATAATTTCATAAACTAGGAGTATTTCGGTAATTTTACAAACTAGGGGTATTTTGGTAATTTTGTAAATCGAGATATTCTAAATAGAGATAACGATGCGAATGGGCCAAGCGCCCATTCTCGGCCCAAATGGACCTACGCGTTCGTGTGGCCCATTTAGCCCAAATCTAGCCACAGATATGAGATTCGCATAGACCAATTTACTATCTACCACACAATCATACAATTTATTCATATGGGCCCACGGACCCATTGGGCCCTCGGGCCATCGTGGCCCAAACAACGTCAACCCACAAGAATACTCATGGTGGCCTTGGCTATCGCGTCGAAGCTCCCACGTTATTGCGCTTTTCGTGTGGCTACCATCACCGTGTGTTGGCATTTGGTATTTGCCGGTCTGACTAAATAGTGCAAGATACACACCTAATAGGAATCTGAGGCTAATCCGCGCTACGAATGCTCCTATGCCCAAACGCCCACCAAGGTATGCTTCCTCTCCTCATAGAGCACTCCATATATAGCCAACTTCTCACCTTCCCTCTTGCTACCTTTCGATGTGGGATCCCTTCTTGATGAGTTTAAATCAACACAAACTCTCGTAGTCAATCCATAAAATAAATACTCCCCTGCTTGTCATGAGATTCGAACCCAGGCTCCCTTGCACACTTAATGATGCCTTACCACTAGACCACTCGCTTCCTTGTGTCTAACATCATGCGCAACTAAATATAAATATATGGGGCCAAAGTCCAAGTTCACTTAAAAATAAATCAAAATGAAATGCCAGCGCCAAGGCTTGAACCTTGGACCCCTTGCTTCCTTGTGGTGTCACCTCCTTGTCTCTTATGTGGCGTCACTTTGCCACTACACCACAAGCTCTTTTTGTGTCATTTTTCTCCACATTTTATTCTTAAAGCCTACTTACTAACTCTCAAGGTTTTACTCACCTAAAACAAAAATTTTCCTAAAGCCTAAATTTTATCCGGGACTTTATAGAAGCCCCCTAACCTTCCAAAATCACTCACCTAATAGGTCCAACTTGCAGTAATGTCATTTTCTCATTCTCAAAAAAAAAAAATTAAATGCTCCCACGGCCAAGGCCCAATGGGCCCAATTCTACTAGGCCCAAATTCGAGTCGTTACAAATCTAACCTATTAAAGAAATTTCATCCTCGAAATTTCCAACTATAGGAACAGTCGCACCTCCTAACCTACTACACTATGCTCACGCTGCGCACTCTGATGCTAATATCCCTATCACATTTTAACTTAGAATTTGGAACTCCCCACACATACTCAAATCACCTAACTATTAATGCAAACAAATATCTCATACACAACCAATTTTTATATCCAAACCAAAACACACACGGAACAAAAATACAGTCATTACAGCACATAACAGTATAAGGTTAGGAAACTTACGAATTTGGGGTCGGAGACTCGGTGTGCCATGCTTCCAATAACACTATATATATTTAAACCATAGTTTAAACAGATTTGGAAAAACTTTCAAACCAATTCCACAGCTGAGTTTTGTAACCTGGCTCTGATACCATAAAATGTAACACCTAAAATTGGCCTAGATGTTGCGATCGGATCTGGCATTTCACATGAAAGGGTTGTTTAAAAATTGCGCTTCGTTAAAACTTAGTATTCTTTTTAGAACTTCTGCGCTTTGTTGTTTGTGAAATTGATTTGCTTTTATGGTTTTCTTGTAAAGTGTTATTATTGCTATTAGCGAAAACTTTGTTTATACTAGAAATCGGATCTAGTAATTTACAAAAGTGATATTTTGAAAGCATTACTAACCTTTTAAGAAAACCCGTTTTAATCATTTATAGTTTAAATATAATGAAATGAAAGTTAAAAAGTAAAACAAAATCCAAAGGCCTTATAACATAAAATTAAACCCAAATGAAATAGAACTCAAAATAAGGTAAAGCAGAATGTACTAAGGTTACGATGTATGGCCACCACAGAGTCCTCCGCGACTCAAATCCTCAAATCTTTGGGATCACCTCTGAGTTAAAGCAAAGGGTGAGTTCACGAGAACTCAGTGTGTTATCCCTAATCAGTCATTAGGCAGCTGAGCCCATCGGAGGCGATGGGCAAAGCCCATCTGAGAAGCATAGGCGAAACCTATCCGGTAATAATCTAGGCCTTAGCCCTATAATCATGATAATGTAGATAATGTAGTGTAATGTAATGTAATGTAACCCAACCTAATAGTCCATCTGTTACACTCCACCCGTACCAGCCCTACACTCCATGTGGGGACCAAGTTAACCCACCCAACCCTACACTCCAAGAATGCAGTCGAGCTACCAGTATAAACATATGCGGCTCTTAAGCCTTCAATAGCGGTATTATAATTGGCACAGATCCATCAATAACTGAATTATGTTGGGCATATAGCCATCAGTGACGGTAATATAATCGGCACACAATTTTGGGTAAATATGATCGACACAGCGTCATCGATATCTGTTAGGCACATAGCCCTTAGCAACGGTAATATAATCGGCACACACCTTAATCAAGATGGCACAGCCAAGCTCTCCAATAATGCGACCAAATCATTAATAACGATATATGTGGTTGAGCCACTGAATCGATATATGTGGCAAAACCACTAAATCGATAAAGCGTGGCATAGTCACCGATGCGATACTTCCTCCATAAGCATAACCCAACCCATTACAGTATGTCGTGTATGTCATGCTAAATCATTACACGTGTATGCAAAATGGCCATGCTTAGTAACCGTCATTTCAACACACATTAACAGTAAATCAGACACACACCTACAGTCAAGTCAGTTAAACCACAGTCATACAATCACAGTTAAATCATGGCACCAAAACCAGTCTTTTACCCTCAAGGGCAAAATAGTCGATTTACCCTATAAAGGTATTCCGGTAATCCACCCTAAAGGGGTAATTCGGTAATTCTACTCATAGCTAATCCATGTATGCAGTGCATCTCAAACATAATCAATCATACAATTAACACATACAACACTAGTACTACCACGAGGGTACAACCGTTATTTAATCGGTTAGGGGTAAAACGATCATTTCACCACTTAAGGGCATCTCGATAATTTTACCCATCGAGGGTATTTCGGTAACTTTACCTACAGAGTGTATTTCGGTAATTTTGAAAACCAAGGGTATTTCGATAATTTTGCAAACCAGGGGTATTTCGATAATTTTACAAACCAGGGGTATTTTGGTAATTTCACAAACTAAGGGTATTTCGATAATTTCACAAACTAAGGGTATTTCGGTAATTTCATAAACCAGGGGTATTTCGGTAATTTCATAAACCAGGGATATTTCAATAATTTCGCAAACTAGGGGTATTTTGGTAATTTTTTCAAACAAGAGATATTTCGATAATTTTACAAACCAAGTGTATTTCGGTAATTTTGCAAACTAGGGGTATTTCGATAATTTTACAAACCAGGGGTATTTCGGTAATTTTGCAAACCAGGGGTATTTTAGTAATTTTACAAACCAGGGGTATTTCGGTAATTTTGCAAACTAGGGGTATTTCGATAATTTTACAAACTATGGGTATTTCGTGTGGCCCATTTAGCCCAAATCTAGCCACAGATATAAGATTCACATAGACTAATTCACTATCTACCACACAATCATACAATTTATTCATATGGGCCCACAAACCAATTGGGCCCACTTGGCCCCCTTGGCCCATCGTGGCCCAAACAACGTCAACCCACAAGAATACTCATGGTGGCCTTGACTATCGCATCGAAACTCCCAAACATGCGTCCATGCGCTTGTGTGGCTACCATCGCCGTGTGACAGGCATTTCGGTATTTGCCGCTCTACAGCTAGAGTAGTGCGAGATACACACCTGATAGGAGTATGAAGCTAATCCGCGCTCCGAATGCTCCTATGCCCAAACGCCCACCAAGGTATGCTTCCTCTCCTCATAGACAGCTCCATATATAGCCAGCTTCTCAGCTTCCCTCTTGCTACCTTTCCAATGTGGGATCCTTCTTCAGTAGAGTTTAAATCCAACACAAACTCTCGCCATCCAATCCGTAAAATAAATACTCCCCTGCTTGTCATGAGATTTGAACCCAGGCTGTAACACCCTGAATTTGGGCCTAGTCGAATTGGGTCCATTGGGCCTTGGCCGTGAGAGCGTTTTAAATTTTTTGGGATTAGGAGAATGGCATTATTTCAAGTTGGACCTGTTAGGAAGGTGATTTTGAAAGGTTGGAGGGCTTCTATGAAGTCCCGGGATCAAACTTGAGCTTTAGGAAAATTTTGGTTTTAGGTGAATAAAACCCTGAGAGTTAGTAGGTAGGCTTTAAGAATAAAATGTGGAGAAAATGACATAAAAAGAGCTTGTGGTGTAGTGGAAAAGTGATGCCACATAAGTGACAAAGAGGTGATGCCACAAGGAAGTAAGGGATCCAAGGTTCAAGCTTTGGTGTTGGCATTTCATTTTGATTTATTTTTAAGTGAACTTGGACTTTGGCCTATAGATTTATATTTAGTTGCGCATGATGTTGTTCAAGCCTTGGCGTTGGCATTTCATTTTGATTTATTTTTAAGTGAACTTGGACTTTGGCCTATAGTTTATATTTAGTTGCGTATGATGTTAGACACAAGAAAGTGAGTGGTCTAGTGACATGGCGTCATTAAGGGTGTAAGGGAGCCTGGGTTCGAATCTCATGACAAGCAGGGGAGTATTTATTTTGCGGATTTGACGGCCATAGTTTGAGTTGGATTTAAACTCTGCTGACGGAGGGATCCTACATCAGGAAGATAGTAAGAGGGAAGGTGAGAAGTTGGCTATCAATGGAGCTGTCTATGAAGAGTGGAAGCATACCTTGGTGGGCATTTGGGCATAAGAGCATTCGGAGCGGATTAGCTTCAGACTCCTATCAGGTGTGTATTCTCTCTACTCTAGCTGTAGAGCGGCAAATGCCAAAATGCCAGTCACACGGTGATGGTAGCCACACGAGAGTGCGAGCGCACGTGTGGGAGCTTCGACGCGATAGTTGAGGCCAGCTTGAGTGTTCTTATGCGTTTAGGCTGTTTGGGCCGAAAGGGGCCAAATGGGCCCAATGGGCTCGTGGGCCTATATGAATAAATTGTATGATTGTATAATAGATAGTTAACTGGACTACGGGAATCTCGTATCTGTGGCTAGATTTGGGCTAAGTGGGCCACATGAGCGTGTGGGCCACGTTAAATTTGAATAAGGGCCTCGGGCCCATTTACACCGTTATGACCGTTTAGGTTATTTGAGTCGCTTCGGTCTTGATGGCGAGCCTTTGGAAAGGCATTAAATGTGAAATTACCAAAGTACCCTCGATGGGTAAATTATCGAAATACCCCTGGTTTACGAAATTATCGAAACACCCCTGGTTTGTAAAATTACCAAAATACCCCTGGTTTGTGAAATTATCGAAACACCCCTAGTTTATAAAATTATCAAAATACCCTAGTTTGCAAAATTACCAAAATACCCCTGGTTTGTAAAATTATCGAACTACCCTAGTTTGTAAAATTATCGAAACACCCCTGGTTTGCAAAATTATCGAAAACCCTGGTTTGTAAAATTATTGAAATACCCCTAGTTTGCAAAATTACTGAAGTACCCTCGACGGGTAAAATAACCGATATGCCCTTGAAGGGCAAGATGATGGAAATGCCCCTACATGTTATATGGTTATTCTTGTATGCGATATATGATTATTATGGTATGTTTATTATTGTATGATGCATTCATGTGTTATTATGTTGCATGGGAAAGGGATTATTAATATGGAGTAAGTGCTAATAGGATCGCATAGTTGCTTGACGCATTGTGGATCCACCAAGGCTTTTAGCCACCGAGCGACCATCTTTGCAAATAAGTTAGTCTTTGCAACCATTGCTACAAAAGAGTGTCTGGATAGGTGGGTCGGTTAAATCCCCACTAGAGTGCACGGTTGGACAAGAGACGGAGTGCAGGGTTGGTATGGGCATTAATGCATTGCATATATGGATTTTAATATTGAGATGGGATTAGGCCCAGATATTTATGATATGTGACATATGATATGGGTTAAGGCCCAACCGAGGCTATTTTGGGCTAAGGCCCCAATTGCCACCATTATTGTAATGGGTGTCGGCCCAGATTGTTGTGATGCATGTTTTTACTGATGAAGGTTGTACACATTGAGTTTTCGCAAACTCACCCCTCTTTTAATTTTTCGGGTAACCTCGGTGGCGGTTTGACGTATTGGAGGACTCGAGGTGGCCACACTATGAAGCGATTTTGGATTTTAGTATTCTACTTTACTTTGTTAAACCGTTTTTATTGGGTTGTAATAAGGCCTCTCTTAAATTCGGTATAGTTTGGGATTTTAGTTTATTATGTTTTAAATCGCTCAACATTGAATCACGATTTTTCAAAACAATATCATTTTCAAAACACTACGTTTTAAACCAAGTTGTAAATATCACATTTTCTAAGTCGGTTGTTTTAAATTAAGCTTATAGCGAATAAGGTTTTGAAGGTAATGACTTCTTAATAAATGTCGATTAATAATAACAATCGCTAAACTGGGACTTTAATTTTTAAATATCAAGAGGGGTTTTCAATGAAAACATGGTTTTTGAAAAAATACCTCAATGTGACACGCCAGATTCGGGCCTAACTTCTAGGCCGGGTTTAGGGTGTTACATTTTGTGGTATCAGAGCCCGATTGAAAAACTCGTACTGTGAAATGGGATTTAGTTTCTATTATAAATATGTTTACAAATGATTTTAAAGTGGTTTTGGAGGATTTTTGTGTGGCACACCGAGTCTCCATCGTCGGACCAAGTAAGTTCTCCTATCTGTTTTTAACTGTTATATTGTAGGTGAATCTTTGATGCATTACTTTATATGTAATGTTCTATTTACTTAGGTTGCAATTAGGATTTGAGTGCACAGTGAGAGCGTAGTGTGCTAGGTTAGGGTGTGCGACGGTTTCGTTAGTTGGAAATTTTAAGGACGAAATTTCTTTAAGGGGGTAGATTTGTAACACCCTGAATTTGGGCCTAGTAGGATTGGGCCCATTGGGCCTTATCCATGGAAGCATTTTAAAATTTTTGGGATTAGGAGAACGGCATTATTTCAAGTTGGACCTGTTAGGAAGGTGATTTTGGTCCCGGGATCAAACTTGGGCTTTAGGAAAATTTTGGTTTTAGGTGAATAAAACCCTGAGAGTTGGTAGGTAGGCTTTAAGAATAAAATGTGGAGAAAATGACACTAAAAGAGCTTGTGGTGTAGTGGCAAAGTGACGCCACATAAGTGACAAGGAGGTGATGCCACAATGAAGTAAGGGGTCCAAGGTTCGACGTATTGGAGGACTCAGAGGTGACCACACTATGAGCAGTTTTGGATTTTAGTATTCTATTTTACTTTATTAAATCATTTTTATTAGGTTGTAATAAGGCCTCTCTTAAATTGTGGTATAGTTTGGGATTTTTAGTTTATTATGTTTTAAATCTGCTCAACATTGAATCGCAGTTTTCCAAAACAATATTTGTTTTCAAAACACTGCGTTTTCAAAACCAAGTTGTAAATATCACGTTTTATAAGTCAATCATTTTAAATTAAGCTTTCGCAACGAACAAGGTTTTAAAGGTAATGACTTCTTAATAAATGTCGATTAATAATAACAATCGCAAACTGGGACTTTAGTTTTTAAATATTAAGAGGGGTTTTCAATGAAAATGCGGTTTTAGAAAAAAAATACCTCAATGTGACACTCCAGATTCGGGCCTAACTTCTAGGCTGAGTTTGGGGTGTTACACAGGCTCCCTTACACCCTTAATTACGCCTTGCCACTAGACCACTTGCTTCCTTGTGTCTAACATCATGCGCAACTAAATATAAATCTATGGGTCCAAAGTCCAAGTTCACTTAAAAATAAATCAATATGAAATGCCAGCGCCAAGGCTTGAACCTTGGACCCCTTGCTTCCTTGTGGCGTCACCTCATTGTCTCTTATGTGGCATCACTTTGCCACTACACCACAAGCTCTTTTTGTGTCATTTTTCTCCACATTTTATTCTTAAAGCCTACTTACTAACTCCTAGGGTTTTACTCACCTAAAATCAAAATTTTCCTAAAGCCCAAGTTTGATACCAGGACTTCATAGAAGCCCCCTAACCTTCCAAAATCACTCACCTAATAGGTCCAACTTGCAATAATGCCGTTCTCACATTCTAAAAAAAATTTCATACGCTCCCATGGTCAAGGCCCAATGGGCCCAATTCTACTAGGCCCAAATTCGGGTCGTTACAAATCTATCCCCTTAAAGAAATTTCATCCTCAAAATTTCCAATTATAGGAACAATCGCACCTCCTAACCTTCTACACTACGCTCACGCTACACACTCTGATGTTAATATCCCTATCACATTTTAACTTAGAATTTGGAACTCCCCACACATACTCAAAACACCTAACCATTAAAGCAAACAGATATCTCATACGCAACCAATTTCTATATCCGAACCAAAACACACATAGAACAAATACTAAAAATACAGTCATTACAGTATAAGGTCAGGAAACTTACGAATTTGGTGCCAGAGACTCGGTGTGCCATACTTCCAATAACACTATATATATTTTTAAACCACAGTTTAAACAGATTTGGAAAAACTTTCAAACCCATTCCATAGACAAGTTTTACAACCTGGCTTTGATACCATAAAGTGTAACACCTCAAACCCGCCTAGACGTTACGACCGGATCTGTCATGTCACATGAAAGGGTTGTTTAAAAACTATGCGCTCGTTAAAAACTTCGTATTCTTTTTGAAACTCTGCGCTTTGTTGTTTGTGAAATTTAGATTTGCTTTTATGATTTTCTTGTAAAATCATTGTTATTTCTATTAGCAAAAACTTTGTTTATAGCAGAAATCGGATCCAATAATTTACGGAAACGTGATATTTTGAAAATAGTTATCAACTTTTTAAGAAAACCCAATTTTTAATCATTTATAGTTTGAATATAACAGAAATGAAAGTTAAAAAGTAAAATAAAATCCAAAGGCCTTATTACATAAAATTAAACCCAAATTGAAATAGAACTCAAAATAAGGTAAAACAGAATGTACTAAGGTTATGATGCATGGCCACCACAGAGTCCTCTGCAGCTCCAAATCCTCAAATGCTGGGGATCACCTGCAAGGATAAAGCAAAGGGGTGAGTTATGAGAACTCAGTGTGTAATCCTCTAATAGGTCATTAGTTGGGCCCGAGCCCATATAGAAGCGAACTGGGCCGAAGCCCATATTGAAGTAGATTGGGCCGTAGCCCATACAGAAGTAGACTGGGCTGAAGCCCTATTCGATAACAATCTGGGCCTTAGCCCTATAATCATGACAATTTAGATAATGTAGTCTAATGTAATGTAATGTAACCCAACCTAATATTCCATCTGCTACACACCACCCGTACCAGCCCTACACTCAATGTGGGGACCAAGTCAACCCACCCAACCCTACACTCCAAGAATGTAGTCGAGCTGCCAGTATAAACATATGCGGCTCTTAAGCCTTCAATAACAGTATTATAATTGGCACAGAGCCACCAGTAACTGTATTATGTTTGGCACATAGCCATCAGCGACGGTAATATAATCTTCACACAGCCTTGGGTAAATATGATTGACACAGAGTTATCGATATCTGTTAGGCATATAGCCCTCAGCGACGGTAATATAATCGGCACACAACATTATCAAGATGGCACAGAGCCAAGCTCTCCAATAATGCAGCCAAGCTGCTAATAATGGTATATGTGGTTGAGCCACTGAATCAATATACGTGGCAAAGCCACTAAATCAGTAAAACGTGGCATAGCCACCAGTACAGTACTTCCTTCATAAGCATAACCCAACCCAATGCAGTATGTCGTGTATGTCATGCTCAATAATTACACATGTATGCAAAACGGACATACTTAGTAACCTTTATTTCAACACACATTAATAGCAAATTAGACACACGCCTACAGTCAAGTCGGTTAAACCGCAGTCATACAATCACAGTGAAATCATGGCACCAAAATTAGTCTTTTACCCTCAGGGGCAAAATAGTTAATTTACCCTATAAGGGTATTCCGGTAATCCTACACTATAGGGGTAATTCGGTAATTCTACTCATAGCTAATCCATGTATGCAGTGCATCTCAAATATAATCAATCATACAATTAACACATACAACACTAGTACTACCACGAGGGTACAACTATCATTTAATCGGTTAGAGGTAAAACAATCATTTCACCACTTAAGGGCATCTCGATAATTTTACCCATCGAGGGTATTTTGATAACTTTACCCACAGAGGGTATTTCGATAATTTTGCAAACCAATGGTATTTTGGTAATTTCACAAACCAGGGGTATTTCGGTAATTTCACAAACCAGGGGTATTTCGATAATTTCACAAACCAGTTCACTATCTACCACACAATCATACAATTTATTCATGTGGACCCATGGACCCATTGGGCCCAACGTTGCCGAAACAACGTCAACCCATAAGAATACTCATGGTGGCCTCGACTATCGCGTCGAAGTTCCCACACGTGCGCTCGCGCGCTCTTGTGGCTACCATCGCCGTGTGACCAGTATTTCAGTATTTGTCGCTCTACAACTAAAGTAGTGTAAGATACACTCCTTATAGGAGTCCGATGCTAATCCGCGCTCCGTATGGCTCTTATGCCCAAACGCCCACCAAGGTATGCTTCCTCTCCTCATAGACAGCTCTATATATAGCCAGCTTCTCACCTTCCCTCTTGCTAGCTTTTCGATGTGGGATCCCTTCTTGATGAAGTTTAAATCCAACACAAACTCGTAGTCCATTCCATAAAATAAATACTCCTCTACTTGTCATGAGATTGAATCCGAGGCTCCCTTGCACCCTTAATGATGCCTTGCCACTAGACCACTCGCTTCCTTATGTCTAACATCATGCGCAACTAAATATAAATCTATGGGCCCAAAGTCCAAGTTCACTTAAAAATAAATCATTATGAAATGCCAACGTAAAGGCTTAAACCTTAGACCCCTTACTTCCTTGTGGCGTCACCTCCTTGTCTCTTATGTGGCGTCACTTTGCCACTACACCACAATCTCTTTGTGTCATTTTTCTCCATATTTTATTCTTAAAGCCTACTTACTAACTCCCAGGGTTTTACTCACCTAAAACCAAAATTTTCCTAAAGCCTAAGTTTGATCCCGGGACTTCATAGAAGCCCCCTAACCTTCCAAAATCACTCACCTAATAGGTCCAACTTGCAGTAATGTTGTTCTCTCGTTCTCAAAAAAAATTTTAAACGATCCCATGGATTGGGCCCAATTCTACTAGGCCCAAATTCGGGTTGTTACACACATGAAAAACATTGTATATCTTTTCTAATTCCGGTAGCAACAATAATCTATATGCTACAGGTCCAATATGCTCGATAATTTCAAACGGCCCGATGAACCTCAGACTCAATTTGCCTTTACGTCTTAATCGGAGTATTTTCTTCCACAGAGACACTTTCAAGAACATTTTATCACCGATCTCAAATTCGATATCTTTCCGTTTCAAATCTGCATAAGATTTCTGATGATCAGATGCTGCTTTCAAACTATCACGAATCACTTTCACTTTCTATTATGTATCTTTTATCAAATCAACCCCGTGTATCTTCCTTTCACTGAGCTTAGTCCAATACAAAGGTATTCGACATTTGCTTCTGTACAAAGCCTCATAAGGTGTCATTTTAATACTCGATTGAAAACTGTTGTTGTATACAAATTCAATCAATGGCAGATATTGTTCCCACGTACCATGAAACTCAAGAATGCAACATCTTAACATATCCTCGAGTATCTAAATGATTCGCTCAGATTGACCATTCGTTTGTGGGTGAAAAGCCGTACTAAAATGTAATTTAGTACCAAGGGCTTCTTGCAATTTCTTCCAGAACCGTGAAGTAAACCTCAGATTTCTGTCAAACACAATAGACAACAGTACTCCGTGCAATCTCACAATATCAGAAATATAAAGCTCAGATAACTTATCAAGTGAGTAATCGGCTCGTACCAGAATAAAATGGGTGAATTTCATCAATCGATCAACTACGACCCAAATTGCATCTTTCTTTCTGAGTCATTGGCAATCCATAAACAAAATCCATTGTCACTCTGTCCTATTTCCACTCGGGAATCATAATCGGTTGTAACAAACCAGATGGAACCTGATGTTCAGCTTTAACTTGATGACAGACTAAACATTTCGACACAAAATTAGATATGTCTCATTTCATACCAGACCACCAATAGTGTTGCTTCAAATCATGGTACATCTTTGTACTAACCGGATGAATAGATACGCGACTATTATGAGCTTCACTTAAAATTAACTGTAATAATTCTTGATTTCTTGGAATACGGATTTGATCTCAAAATATCAAGCAATCATCATCGTCAACTCAAAATTTAAAATCAAAATTCGAATCACATTGAGCTTGTTTTGCTAACAAGTCATTATCAACTTTTAGCATCACAAATTTGTTGTAAGAACAACGGTTTCGCTTTCAATTATACTAAAACTGAACCATCATCATACAGGTCTAAATGAGTATTCATAGCACGTAATGTAAAAGTGATTTCTGACTCAGTCCATCAGCAACAACATTTGCTTTACCCAGATGATAATCTATCACAAGCTCATAGTCTTTCAACAGCTCTAACCATCTTCTCTGTCACAAATTCAAGTCTTTCTGGGTCATCAAATATTTTAGACTTTTATGATCTGAAAACACGTGACATTTCTCATCGAAAAGATAATGACGCTAAATCTTTAATGCAAAACAATTGCAGCTAGTTCAAGATCGTGTGTTGGATATTTCTTTTCATGCGGCTTCAATTGTCTCGAGGCATAAGCTATAACTTTTCCTTCCTGCATCAAAACACATCTCAGACCATTCAATGAAGCATCACTATAAATCACGAATTCTTTACTCGATTTTGGTTGTACCAAAACTTGAGCTTCGGTCAATAGATTTTTCAACTGATCAAAACTTTTCTGACATTTATCAGACCAATCAAACCTCACATCTTTTTGATGCAATCTAGTCAACGGAGTAGCTATCATCGAGAATCCTTTTACAAACCGATGATAGTAACCAGCTAATCCCAAAAAACTATGAACTTCAGACACATTCTTCGAAGGTTTCCATTCCAGAATAGAAGAAATCTTACTCGGATCAACTCGTATTCCAGAGGCTGATACAATATGTCCCAAAAATTAACTCCTCATAGTCAAAATTCACATTTACTAAATTTTGCATACAATTACTTATCTCGTATAGTTTGCAACACAATTCTCAGATGCTCAGCATGCTTGATTTCATCACGTGAATAAATCAGAATGTCGTCAATGAACACAACAAAAAATTGATCTAAATACGGTTTGAAGATTCTATTCATCAAATCCATAAAAACAGCAGGAGCATTCGTTAGTCCGAAAGGCATAAGTAAAAATTCATAATGCTCATACCTTTTTCTGAAAGCAGTTTTTGGAATATCTGAATCTTTTACTCTCAACTGGTAATACCCTAATCTCAGTTCTATCTTTAAAAACACAGTGGCTCCTTTAAGCTGATCAAATAAATCATCAATTCTGGGCAAAGGATATTTATTCTTGATAGTCACTTTGTACAACTGACGATAATCAATGCACATTCTCATCATGCCATCTTTCTTTTTCACCAACAGAATAGGAGCACCCCAAGGTGAGAAACTCGATCTTGCAAACCCTCTGTCAGTCAACTCTTGCAATTGTGACTTTAACTCTTTCAACTCTGTTGGTGCCATTCTATACGGAGCTATCGAAATAGGAGTCATTCCCGGTAACAAACCAATGCCAAATTCAACTTCATGTATTAGAGGTAATCTCGATAATTCTTCAGGAAATACATACCAAACCAGGGAATTCACAAACCACTGGCACTGATTCAACTTTCTTTTCAGTCACTTTAGAATCAATCACATAAGCAAAATAAGCTTCATAACCCCTTTTCACATAACTTTGAGCTTTTAACACAGATATCACAGCTGGTAACCCGTTCAATTCATTAGATTCAATCCGAACTATTTCATCATTTTGACATATCAAATCAATAGTTTTTCTTTTGCAATTCACAATAGCATAATGCAATGTCAACCAGTCCATACCCAAAATTATATCAAACTCATCAAAAGGTAATAGCATTAGATCAGCCAGAAAATAGATATCTCGAAACATCAACAGACAGTTCTTGCATACTTTATCAACTAGGACACTTTTACCTAAGGGGTTCGATACTCTAATAACAAATTCAGTAGCCTCTATAGGCAAAGTCTTACTGGATACTAAGTTCATGCATATATACGAATGAGTAGAACCTGGGTCTATCAACGCAATCATAGAAGTATCACAAAGAGTATATCTACCCGTTATAACATTTGGAGATGAAGCGTCCTCACGAGCTCGGATAACATATGCTATAGCAAGCACTCTAGCTTCAGATCTCGCAACAACGTCTTTCGTAGTTCTTTAACTACATTGATATTTCTTGTATTTTGGGAAGGTCTACCCCTCACTGAAACATTATCAGATCTCGATTCTGAACAATCTCTTGCTCAATAGACTCTGGGCAATCTCGAATGAAATGATCTAATGATCCGCATATGAAACAGGCTCGATCATTCAACCTACAACTTCTCAGATTCTTTTACCACAATGTTTACATTCAGGTCGCTCGAATCAGACATTTCCCTCACTAGCTAGTTGGAGCTTTAGAATTCAACTGTGATCTAGCTCGATCTCTCTGATTTGAATGTCCCACATTAATTCTAGAACAGCTATGCTCATCTCTGAATTTCTTTGAAGTAGATTGGAATGGTCTACTCGAAAATCTCTTCCTCGCATCTCTGATTTCAGACTCAGCTTTTCTTTTGTCTGTCCTGAGTGCCTCAGCTTTGTACGCTCTATCAACAAGCACTACGAACTCTTTTATTTCCAGAATCCCAACAAGTAAATGGATATCTTCATTAAGGCCATCTTCAAATCTTTTACACATTATTGCCTCGGTTGATACATCCCGATCATACTGACTTAATCTCACGAACTCTCTTTCATACTCGGTGACAGACATGCGACCCTGTTTCAATTCCAAAAATTCCTTTTGTTTATAATCAATGAATCTCTGGCTAATGTATTTCTTCTGAAATTTAGATTGGAAGAATTCTAAAGTAACCCGTTCCTTTAGAACCACAAAAATCAAAGTACCACTAATAGGTTGCGTCTCGTAACAAAGAAACAACACATTTTATGCATTCTTTGAAGTCAGTGACATTTCATCAAATACCTGGATAGTATTCTCTAACCAAAATTCAGCTTTCTCGGCATCGTCATCACTTGTGGCCTTAAACTCTTCAGCCTTGTACTTACAGATTTTGTCGACAGGAGGTTTGTTCAACAGATTCAAGTTCATAACTGGAGGCACAACTGAAGTTTGAGGGGGGTTAGGCGGGGACGGAGGTTGCGAAATAGCCGATTATTACTTAGATACTGAGTGAACCATTCATTCATCATTCAGAAGAAAGCTTGTTTAGCTTCTCCTTCTTAACCGCTAGTAGTTGGTCTTGAATTAGATGGCACTGTCCTTTGAACAGGAGCAGGCACATTGCTTTCAACACCGTCAGCTACGGCTGTTTTGGGATCCATTACTATATGAAAACACATTTTACACGTCAGGATTCATCACACTATCACAATTCATTTATATAGCATGTATAGCTAGACTCTCATACACTATGTTAGTCTGAGAATCGACTAAATCGTAGCTCTGATACCAACCAAATGTAACACCCCTAACTCGTAACCATCGTCGATTTAGGGTTAAGAGGCATTACCAAACAAAAAGAAACTTTTATGGCTATTTCATAAATTAATTTGGCAAATCACATCAAAGTGTCCCTTGAATAGGTCTACAAGACCTTAAACTTGCTTTAGAATAGGGCCGGGACTAAACCGAACACATACAAAAATTTTTAGAAATTTAAAAATTTTTCAAAGTTACAGAGGTCACACGCCTTGTGTGTGCGAACTCAATGCCTCCCACGACCTCGAGACACACCGTGTGTCTAAGCCGTGTCAAAATAGGGCATACATACTAACTTGTCCACACGACCGTAGACATGCCCGTGTGCCTCACATGTGGTAGCTACTGGCTTGCACCACACGGCCAGTCACACGCCTGTGTGTCTTGCTCGTGGTCGAGTCTGACTTGTTTTGCATTGCAACCTCGAAGGACACGGTCGAGCCACACGCCCGTATGCTCAACTGTGTGGGCAATTATAGGCCATTTGCAAGGCAAAATGCCACCCACACTTAGGTCATCCCTACAACCACATATGAGCATCTTTTCATACATCAATGGCAACCAAAAACATACCAAATAATCATCCTTTTGAACTCATTCAAGTACATTTCATCACAACAACTTATACACCATTTAGCTTAACTAAATTATAAGTATATCTAAATAATATTCATCTATAAACTTACCAATTCATTATGACATCACTCCATCAATAATATACCAACTATATATCATCAAAACATAGCCAACATTACCATATACTCTATCATTAACAAAACACATGACATAGCTCATCAACTTATTCACAATATATCATTAACTAGCCATATCACATGGCTATTCATATATTCCCAAATATAACTCAAGTGACTAGCCTATACGTGCCATACTTAGTATATACACTTCCAAAAGATACCAATATAAGATTGAGTAGTGTGATGACGATCCTCGATGATTCTCGAGCCTTCAGTAGCTTTGACGATCTATAAAATAGAGCAAACACACACAAAGTAAGCTTTGAAAAGATTAGTAAGTCATATACAAATAAACATTACATAAAATACACATAATCACATTGATACAATGTCATTAATACTTCTCATTTGCAATTTCATAAGATGTTGTTAGGCTCATTTGTTTAGACATAGATTTCTAACATACCACATCTCAAAGCATCACTTATGCTCATATCACATGCAAACATAAATCACATATTTTCTCATCAATTCCATACACATATTCATTTTGGTAAGTTCTTATATACACTTACCTTTCATACACATACATAGTGTACCTTTCAAATATACCTGACTCATTTATACATTTCACGTAATCTTTTATCTCTCGAATTTGCCTGTTGAACCGTTCGAAATCAAATAGGAAGCTCGGAATACTTAGAATGGTTGTACAATGCTAACATCCTAGACGTGGTCTTACATGTATCCTGATATCGATGCCACTGTCTCGGATAGGGTCTTACACGAATCAATACGATGCTAATGTCCCAAACATGGTCTTACGCATAAATCTCAAATCGATGCCAATGTCCTAGATGTGGTCTTACACGATACCGCATATCGATGCCAACGTCCCAGACGTGGTCTTACACGATATCACATAATGGACACCTATGTTATGACATATGTGTAATAGCCCGATTTAGGGTCTATTCGGGATAGTGGCGCAAGGCCACGAACCTGAGGTGAAATTATGAGTTTTCTAGGTTTATGCTGAAACACCCCAAACTCGACCCAAAAAGCCTGACCAGATTTGATATGTTCCTCGAGTAAAACTTTAGCAAATTCTCGCTTTGTTTAAGAAAAACTTGATGATTTTGAATAAAAGCAGATTAACTTAAAGATCGGGTTGAAATCAAATTGTAAAGTAAATTTGTATCTTCTTAAAACATTATTTTAAGAGAAATTAATAAGTTAAAGGAAAACCAAATTTAATGAAAAATTTAATTATTACTTTATAACATATATATATATATATATTAGTGTCGAAAACATTTTAAATTATTTATAGAAAACCATTTAGTTATTTAATTAATAATTGTTCATGGCGGAAAAATAAATCCAAACACAAAAATTAAAAAGCAGTTCATAGTGGCCTTATTACATAAAAATAGCAAAACCCATAATAAATTCTAAATTAGTTTAATAAGTTTAATTTGGAAAATCTCCAAAATACTTTATTTGAGCATTGGCCACCAAGTAGTCCTCATTGACCCGATCCATCACGCTAAGAGTCATCGAAAAAAATTATCCCACAAAAGGGTGAGTCATAAACTCAATGTGTAACACATACATTAAAAAGCCCATTTGATCATAGCCTTTAAGCCCATTAATAACACATATAGCCATAGGCCCATTTTAGTCATATTTGGCCAAAAGCCCATTTTATAGCAGATCAAATAATAATCATTTAAAATCACATGGATATATACATATAATGAAATGCAAACCCAGCCCACCTAAATATCCATCCACTACACACCACCCGTACCAACCAATCACACCGTGGGGATTACTAAATCGACCCTCCATCTGCTACACACCATCGAAGGTAGTTGCTGCAGTCAACATGCACATCGCCCTTATAATTTTGTGGCAAGGCCACCAGACAAATGTGACCGAAGTCACCAGATTCAAATTATGTGACCGAAGTCACCGGATTCAAAATATGTGACCGAAGTCACCGGATTCAAATATGTGACCGAAGTCACCGGATTATGTGGTAAAATCAAGAATACTTCCCTTTATCAATTTTACCCATACGCCCATGCACATACATATTATTTAGTTTTCATGCCATTTACCCCAAAATCATAATATAGTCATACTTATTTCACATTTATGCATATAGCAAAATTAACGAAATATTGGGGTAAACATACACGAATATCGTATACCACCGAATGGTATCCAATCATTATCAAACATATTGTCATATAAATCACATTTAATATAGATCTATGAGATTTTAGTGTAATGTTACACACCTTATGGTATGAGCGATACCTTCCCGCTCGTCAACACCTAGTTAATTATCACACTTGATTAGTATACACTATTACTAATAAAACTATACTATTGATGAGAGATCTAAATCCTTACCTCGGTTCTCGAACAACCGTTATTTGTGGTTTTCTCGCTAGATGGATCAAAACCAGTGACAACCCACTAACGAAAAGTGGTTCGTTGTACACGACTTCAAATAATCGATATTCGTTAGCGGAGGGTCCACAACCCGGTGGAAAATCTCTTATCCCCGTCTGACCCTTCATTTGTAGTTTGAGGGTATAACGTTGCCTCCTCTCTTCCAAACACTCCGTCTTGCTCTTTTCGAACCTATCTTGTTAGTCTCAAAATCACCCTAAAATAAAGTTGATTAATAATCTATCTAAAAGAATTGATATAACAAGAAAGTGATATTCTTACCTTGGATGATTTGAAAGGTTTCTCTTAAAACATTGGTTTCCAAAAGATTCTTAAAATCCTTCCAAGGATTCGCCTAGGAGAGAAAAAATAAGAGAATTATGTTTCTAAATCGGCTATAATAAAAGGAGATAATGAAAACAATTGACAAAATCTTACTTGACCACTTGAAGATTGACCTTGAACAAAAGAAGAAAAATATGGTGTTTTGGCTATGGTGGTTTGGGTTTCCAACAAAAGAAAAGAAAGATTAAGATGAAAATGAAAGATGATTTGGTTTGACAAAGAGAAGAAAAGAATGTTGATTTTGGTTTTGGTAGAAGGTAGTTTGGTTGAAAGTGAAGAAGAAAGAAAATGAAAAGAGAAAGAAAGAGTAAAGGAAGAAAAGATAATGATAATGATGATTTCCAAAAGAAAAGAGATGAGTTTAGGGACTTATGTGCATTCGGCCAAGAGGGAAAAAGTGAAGAAAATAGGTCTTTGAACTTTGGTATTTTCGGTTACAAAGAGAAAGAAAAAGATGTTATGTTTAGGAGAAAAGAAACTAGAAAGACTTTTCAAACCAAAATGGCAAGTTGAAAAAGACCAAAAGAAGAGAAAAAGATTTCTCTTTTGTGTAGATAAGCATTCGGCTATGAACAAGGTTTTGGAGAGAAAATTGGTTAAAAATTTTGGCCAACTAACACCCTATTGCCTATGCAAAAATTTGGCCAACCTTACCCACATAATCCCCTTTTTTCCTCCTCAATTCTTCCCCATCAATCCCTTGATTCCTAACACAATTAAACCTTCTCCCCTTAGCCCCTAAAGCCGACTAGGTTCATGGTCAAATGACCATGAAAAAGCTTCCAAAACATCCTCCTTTCTTCAAGCCTTTTGTCCTCCTATCTTACCATATCATCATGATCTCATGCCATAACTTCTAGCTTGCCTTTTTCATATGGTCTACTAACCAAAAATAAGAAGATGACCATTCATTCTAGAATAGTCTTGGCCAACACTATAGGAAAGAAAATAAAAAAAATAAAAAAAATTAAAATTCTTCCATTTGCTAGCTAGGGGATTCGAACCTCTCTCCTCATGCATTCACTCATGCACCATTACCACTTTGCCAAATGACTTATTATGCTTTAAACCTCTTTTCAATATTTCTTAAAGCCTATCTTGCTTAGCTCCATCTTAATTATTAAAAACTTAATATTTCACTAAGCATTCACTTACATAATGAAGTTCAAAAATAAACTTCCAAAACACACTCAATCATATTTAGGCATGCAACAACATTCAATTAAGTAGAGATGCATAACCCCTAATTATCAGGATGTTACATATGCCATGTTTGCATGCTAGTATGAGAGTTTTGTAAAGCAATTTTATTAAGTTGAGGTCAATTGGTCCAAAAAGGACTAAATTGCAAAAGTTTCCAAAATATGAGTTTCTAGAAGCTTTTTATATGAAATAGCTCAAGATTAATAATTGTGAGTCCTTAAGTAGCAATTTTCCCAAAATTTAATTTTTGGACAAAATTGGCCTTAAGAGACTATTATGGAAATTTTTAAGAGGAATGGCATTTTGGTCATTTGGCCTCATTAGTGATTAAAATAGGATAAAGATGAGAAAAATCCACTCATCTTCTTCATTGTTGCTACCGAAAATTTGGGGACACCATAGCTAGGGTTCTTCATTATTTTCAAGCTCATAGTAAGTTCATCTTAGCCCCGTTTTTAATATTCTTCATATTTTTAAAGTTCTCGTATTATGAATTAGCTAATTTTAGCTATAAAATGAGATAAGATGCATGTTCAAAAATCTACCCTTGAATGACATGCTTGTTAAATGATGTTTTATGAAAGTTTAAGAGAGTTTGATGTTAGATAAACATCTTCTCCTTAATGAATTTCATGAAAAATGGTAGTAGGGACCCTTTTGTATGATTATAAAATTGGTCATACATACTAGAAATAGTGAGAATTGATGATTGTTATAGAAGAGAAAATGATTCAGTTAAGCATGAAGTTTAAGAAAGTTGCATGAAAATCATTTTATGAGAATTAAGGCAAAAGTGCAAATATTAGAAAGTATAGTGGCAAAATAGTAATTTTGCCAAAGTTTGAGTTATGAGTCAATTTAGTCAATATGGTTATTAAATGATCTATTTATGATTATAGATCAAGAAAAATGAAGCCCGGATCAAAATCGAGGCAAGAACAAAGTCGAGGACTAAATTGTACAACTATATACATTTTGTATATTGAGGTAAGTTTGTATGATTTCTAAGCTTTGTGATTTTTATCATTAATTTGCTTAGTATAATGTACAATAATTGTATGGATATGATCTTCATTTCGGGGTGGCTAATGACTTGGTAAATAGCACTGTAAGTGCCCTGCGGTTGGACACACGGGCATGTGTCAAGGCCGTGTTAACCTGCACCTTAGTATTATTAATCGAGAATAGGCCACGAGCAAATCCCACAGCCGTGTGTGTGTGCCATGTAAGACACATGGTTTGGACATGGGTGTGTTCCCAGACTATGTTGATTTAGTCAGTATATCAAGGATTAGCACACGGTCTAAGCCCACGGGCGTGTCATGGCCGTGTGAAATTAGTCAGTAGCCTCCCATGGTTGAAAGACACGGGTGTGTCTAAGCCGTGTAGAAATAGTCAGTAGCTCCCCATGGTTTGAGGGCATGGGCGTGCTTAAGGATACACGGACGTGTTCCAAGTCACACGGGAGTGTAAACCCTACTAAAAAAAAATGATTTAATTGATATAGTTCCGAAAGATTTTAGACATGAGTTTAAGGCTTCGTAGGCCCTTGTAACATATGTGTTGACTAAGGAAGCGAAGTTTTTAAGTCAGAACAAAATTTTATTGCCTGTAAGTACATGTTTAAGTGAGCTCAAGCATGGTAATTTCTCGTATCCAGACCCAGTATCGGTCTTGGGTGCGGGGTGTTATAATATGTAATCCTATATATTCCTAGGTTTGTACGGGACTTCTCGGACACTGATTCATTGTCGATACATGCTTGGATTTCATGTTCTCATCATCTCATATACATTCATCATCATAAATTTTTCATATGAACATACATATATCAAAATAAATACATTTATTTGTATATCGACTTACCTCGGATTCAAATAAACAGAAATGAACTCGGCTACTCAATTACTTTTGATTTCCCACGATCTAAGTCTGTTTTATTTGGTTCTTGATCTATACATATTCAAATTTAACTCATTTATTCACTAATTCATTCAATTAAATCCAAAAACATATATTTAGGGAAATTTACAAATTAGCCCTCATATTTTCACATTTTAACATTTTAGTCCCTATTTCACAAAATCACAAAATACACCAAATTTGCATACACTCATGCTTAGCCGAATATCACCCATGCTCGTACAAGTCCACACATTTCATTTATTTCACAATTTATTCCTTCAAAATTTTCTCAATTAAGTCCAAATTACTCAAATTTATCAAAAATGCAAATATAAACTATGTTAATCTTTCACATATCTTTCATAATTCATCTTCAAACATCACAAAACTCATGTGTTCATCAATGTCATATTTCAAAATCATCATCAATTCAAAAAATTGAGGCATGGGTTTGGAATAACATTTAGCAACGATCACAAAAACGTAGAAATTATCAAAAATTGAAGTCAAACATACCTTAATTTTTGCTTAGAGTTAGCCAAACCCTAGCTTAGTTTCCTTTCTTTTCTTTTCTTCAAATTCAGCACTTAAGATGATGACAATGGATTGTTTTTGTGTTTTGTTTAATTTTATTAGCTTAATTAATTGATTTACTCATTAACCTTAAATAAGCATATAAGACATATATAAATTCAAGGTCATTAATGTCCATCAACCATGTTAATGGTTTAATTACAACATAAGGCCACCCACTTTATAAAAAGATGACACTTAGGTGCTTTTAACTTATGGCATGCTAAGTTAGCATCTTTCACAATTAAGTCCTTATATCAAATTAAGCACACAAATAGACAAATTAATGCATGAAACTTTAACACATGCTTAATCACATACAGATGAACACAAAAATAATATTAAAATATTTTCTAACTTAGATTTGTGGTTTCAAAACCACTATTTTGACTAAGGTCAAAACTGGACTGTTACATGTGTAGTACTCAAGAATGGCCTCCCAAGAAGTATGTCAGACGAATTAGCCAAATATTCATCCTCCATGTCGATAATGTAGAAGTCTGCAGGAAATATTAGCTCGTTTACCTTGACAAGAACGTCCAAAACTCCTTTCAGATGTACTACAGATCTATCTACAAGCTAAATAATTAGACCTATTTCATTCAAAGGACTCGTGTTAAGTAGTTTATAAATTGAAAAAGGTATAACATTAATTTATGTGCCTAAGTCACACATTGCCTTTTTAATACCAACACTACCTATTTTAAAAGATATGAAAAACAAACCTTGGTCCTTACATTCTGGTGGTATTTTCCTTTGTAGAATGGCGGAGACATTTTCTCTGGCATTTACCTTCTTATTACCCAAGAGTTTTCTTTTACTCGTGCATAACTCTTTAAGAATTTTGCGTATCGTGGAATCTACTTAATTGCATCGAGAAGAGGTATGTTGATTTCTACCTTTCGAAAGGTGCCGAGGATCTCTTTCTCTTCTCGTTCCTTCTTGCACTGGACAATGTCGTAACCATTTTTTGACAAAACGGGAATCAAACTTGGGTTTTGAAAATGATAAAATGGGAGTCGCCACCGATCTTTATTTGGGTGTGATCGGGTCACCTCGTAAAACAGTTGTTTTTAATAAACAGTTTGATTTATCAAAATAATGATTTTGGTCTACGAAATCCAGAAAAATGAGTTCGGGAGTCAGTTACGCACGAGGAAGGATTAGCACCCTCGTTACACCCAAATTTGGTACCAAATTGATTGATCGATGTCCTAATGTTGAAAACTTTGAAGTGATTCGAAAATAGACACTTTTGATTTCCAAAACTTGAAAGGATCAAAAGGGACGTTAAGACTCTCTTATTTTTGAAGAGGTAAAGCATTATGTCCAGTAAGTTAGGGCGCAATACTCTAGATTCCCGAATCTAAGCTCGCCTTTTAAAACTTGGCTTTATATTTGAAGAGGATCTCCCGTCATTTATCAAACGAGAAATCAGAACCTAGAAAGTTAGGGCTCTTTTTCTCGAAGGTCCAAATTAGGAATATTGCCCCTATATTAAAAAAAACCTATCTGAAGTATCTAGATGTCGAGTCCAGTAAGTTAGGGCACGTCATTTCGAATTTTCGAGATTAAGTGTTTTGTTTAAAATTTGAATTACGATTTTAAAAGGGACATTCTGTTGTTTAACTTAAATGAGAAAAATCGAAACCCAGTAAGTTAGGGCTCGATTCACTCGAATTACTAATACGGAATGTCGATTTGAAACTTGAGTTTGCAATTTTTGAAAGGGATATCCCGTTGTTTAACTTAAACGAGGAAAATTGGAACCCAGTAAGTTAGGGCTCAATTCACTCAAATTGCTAATACGAAATATCAATTGTTATGAAAATTGAGATGTCGGGAAGGATTAAATGAAGACGGCGATGAGAATATTGATAATAACAAATAATGAATAGTAATAATATAAGTAATGGTAAAAGGAAAGTATTATGACATAGTATATATATTGAAGGTGATAGAAAATAATGATAATGATGGGAATAATAAAATGATAATAAACAAGGTAGTAATACATTAGTAATAATAGTAATAGTGGAAGAACGAATAACAACATGCAAATGTAATAATAATAGTAAACATAATAATAATAATAATAATAATAATAATAATAATAATAATAATAATAAATGGAAATAGCAAAAGGTAATAAAAGTAATGATAATAATAACATAGTAATTATAATAATAGATATATGTATGAAAATAATAATTGTAAAAGATAAATGAATTATTAAATAATAAGCAAAGAAGGGTTATGATGTTAATAAAATAACAAAGATAGTAATAGAAATAACAATGGCGCGTAATATTATAGTAATAATAATGCAAATTAAATAAATGAATAAAACAATAATATAAGCAAATAAAATGCATATGTAACATCCTAAATATTAGAGTATCATTATGTTGCTAAGTGTTAGCTCGAGTTTACTTGGAATTAGAATAAATATTAGTAAAGTGTACTTTAATGTAAAGAAATTAGGTGACCTTGAAACTTAAGTTAATTAAGAACTAAAAGATGGCATAAGATGAGTAATTGGCAAAGTGGTGATGGCACCATAAGTTGGACTTGAGGGGAGAGGTTCGAATCACCTAGCATGCAATTTGGGAGTTTTATTTTTGCTTTATCCTAGCATGTGTCAGCTATGGATAAGATTAGGATAAGTTGGATTAATTATTTTTTTGGTAAGAAGACTAAGGGTTATGGAAAGCTTGAGTTAGCGGATAGAATGGCTTGAATTGGGGATAATGTTTCTCTAACTTAAGGAAAAGGAGGATGATAAGGCTTAAGAATAGGGTGATGTTTTGGAAACTTTCTAATGGCCTTTTGACCATGTATGTAGGCAGTAGAGGGCTAGGGGGATGGCGGCTTTGTTGATTGGCTTGGTAGGCTTGTGTGGGTGAAACACATTCTTTTGGTCATTTTGGCTTTGACAAAACATATTTCTCTCATATATTTTCTCTCTTGAATTTGCCAACAACCTTGAGTAAACAACTCATTCTTTTGTCATTTTCTTTTGACCATTTCGGTTTAGTAGCTCTCTTTCTCTCAAATCTTTTCTTCTCTTTGTGACCAAAAGCACATAAGCAAACAAGGATTTTTCTTTTCTTTTTCTCATTTTCCTCCCCAATCTGAATGCACTTTTCTCCAAAACTAAAATTCTCTTTTCTTTCTCTTTTCCTTCTCTTTTCTTTCTATTTCCTTTCTCTCTTTCTCTCTTGAAACCGAATCATATCACTTCCATTTTCCATTCTTTTACTTCTTCCTCAATTAAAGTTTTTTCAATATTTTCTCTCATGGCGAATGCTAGTTTGCTCTTGTCTTGAATCATTTTCATTTTCTTGTTTAGTCATAACCGAATCTTCCATTAGACATAAGTATTCTTCTCACTCAATTCTTTTCAACCGTGGACAATAGTGAGATTTTTGGAGGGCAGAAACTCAAAGTGTTCTTGAGAATTGTGGATTGTTGGAATCGATCTTAAGAGTTCAGGTAAGGAGTTTATTCAAGGATTCTCATATTATTCGTCATATTGGTATAGTTTGTTATTTAATCGATTTCGTTATAGGGACGTAATCGCTCGGTCGTTCTTCGTTGAATAAGGATAATTGTGGTAAGCCAATCTCTTTTTTTTTTTTTTTAAATTGTTAGTCCTATTTTGATAGTTATTAGTTTGACTAATGATTTTATGTCATTAAAGACATTCAAGATAGAGGCGAGAAAAGGCGATGAATAGTCTTGAAAGAGGGTGGCTCGTTAATCCCCTAAGTATAAGCGAAGAAATTTGTTTGAGAATCTAAGATTTTCCACCGATTCGGACCCTCATCCGAGGAGAACCGGTTGTTTAAAGTCATTCGTACTCCCGAACCTTTGTTCGTTCGTGGATTCTTATCGGGCAACGAATCAACAATCGAGGACAAACCAAAAATAGAAGTGGTTCAAAATCCTGAGGGTAAAGATTTAGATCGTTTATCAATAGTGTAGTTTTAAAATATGATAGTGCTCTAATTTATCGTGTTACGTTTTGGTATTGACGAAGGAAAGTCTAGTACTCACAATAACCGGTGTGTAACTTCACACTTATCGAGGTTAGATGTTATACCGTAAGTATTGAGAAAAATCGTAAAGATGACAAAATCAAAAAATACGTGATAAATAGTATTTTTGTGAAAATACATGAAAACGGTTAAAGTTGTGAAATTTACGAAAACGTCCTCAATGAGTATTTGATAAATTGTAAAAAAATATGCTAGATCGTTAAATGGCCCAAAAAATCTGCTAGATCGTTAAATGGGCCGAAAAATATGCTAGATCGTTAAATGGGCCGAAAAATATGCTAGATCGTTAAATGGGCTGAAAAACCTGCTAGATCGTTAAATGGGACAAAGTATTAGATTGCTAAATGGGCTAAATGTTATTTTGTATTATGGGCCTTAAAAAAAACTTGAAATATTGATTCACATGTAAATTGGGTCTTTTGCTAAAATTATCATATGTATATAGACTGTTATGCATACATGTTTGCATGGGTTGGGATTTATGATGAAGAGAAGAAAGGCCTATTGCCAAAAATCTAGTTTGGTGGCTCTGCCACAAATATTTTAATGGCTTATTGCCTCTAGTTCGGTGGCTCTGCCACAAATATTTTAATGGCTTATTGCCTCTAGTTCGGTGGCTTTGCCACAATTATTTCAATGGCTTAATGCCTTTAGTTCGGTGACTTTGTCACAATCTAGTTCGTTGGTTCACCACAACCAAATATAAAAATGGCTTAATGCCTACGATCGGTGTGTTAGCGGGATGGGCTGACTTGATCCCCACAGGTGTGGTGGTTGGTACGGGTGGTGTGTAGCAGATGGAAATTAGGTTTGGTTGGGAAATTACATTTTGCATGCATTTCATTTATTATATTGCTAAATATGTTTATGGGCTCAAGCCCAAAATTATGACTTGATGATCGGCCCGGTGGATACAGATGAAGTGAGTTATACCTTTGAGTTACGAGTAACTCACTCCTTAAATTTTCCATCTCGGGTAATGGAAATTGGCGTGGACTTGGGCGAGGATGACTTCGTGGAGGCCATCATGCAAACATGGGTTTATAAACCTTGAACTTTTATTAAGCACTTTCTTTAAATTACTATTTTGGATATGATGTAATAAGGCCTCTATTAATATTTTATGGATTTTTTTGTGTGGATGGATTTAAATTTTGTTTTAGATATTTTAATATGGGCTTTTGTTAATCCTATAATTTTTCCTTAAAATACTTTGGGTTTTCAAACATATGAGATTCTTTATCTATTCTTATTTTCAAATCCTTTTAAACTCTTTAAAAACTACTTTAAGGTTTTTGATAATTAAATACTAAATGTTAAGATTTCAACTAATGTTTCTTAAATTCATCGAATTTAAATCATTTCTCTTGGTTTTTATTAAACTTTATTTTAAAAAGGTTTTGTAGTACCGATTCACCTAAATCATTAGAAAGATTAAAAGAATGTTCGATCTGTGTGACAAACCAAATCTCGTCTTGACGCATAGACCTAGTTTGGGGTGTTACATTTAATGGTATCAGAGCCCAGTTTTAAAACTCAGCTGTGGTTGGGTTCAACAAATAACTTTTGTATGAAATTGCTTCAATTATGTTTTAAACATTAGTATGACACCACAAGCATCTGGCACCAAGTCAAGTAAGTATTCATTACTGAGTGATTATTATGATGATGATATATAGGAACACTCTAGAACTTCTAGTTTTAGATGTTGAAAATCGTAGAGAATGAGACTATAGGATGTGTTTGCGAAAAATAACTTTATCTCTCAAATCTCATAAAACATCGTTAATAAACACTGAAATAATATTCTGATTCATAAAACTTGTAATCAAATTAAATCAAATTATTAAATCAAATTAGACATTATGAGCTCTAGAGGACGTGGTCGTGGATGCGGTAGACGTGGCCGTGGTAGAGGACGAGGTGCTGCGTCTGAAGCACCAAATCATATGTCGGAAATGGATGCACCTGCATCACTTGAAAGTGAGATGGGAACACATGATCATACGGAAGAAGATAATGCTTTGACGCAAGCAATGCTGCGAGTCCTGGAAAGGGTCGCTAGAACTAGAGTTGGGCCAACAGCTCGTGGGTCGATATCGGAACGACTCAAGTCTAATGGTGTAGAAGTTTTTAGAGGAGTTTCCAGTGTAGCTCCGAATGTGTCAGAATATTGGCTTGAAGCTGTGGAGTGGATTATGGATGATATGGAATGCATCGTCGGCGAAAACCGAAAGGAGCCGTGTCCTTGCTAAGAGGCGAGGCGTATCAATGTTGGCTTCTTGTTAGAGAAGGCACCGAAATTGCATTGATTACTTGGGAATTCTTCAAAGGCGCCTTTCAAGGAAAATATGTAGGAACAAGTTATGTGGATGCCCGAAGGAAGGAATTTTGAATCTAATTCAAGGGAATAAGACGGTGGTAGCGTGTGAAATTTGAGTTTTACGCTTGAGTCGCTATGCTCGGACAATAGTGTCAGCGGATCATGAGCATTATTATGCGCTTTGAGGATGGGTTCAATGATGAGTTGCGGGTTGATTGCCCCACAACAAGTTAGAATTTTTCCACGCTTATGGAAAAAGCCAAGATAGCGAAGAGGCGAAGAACTCGAAACGTCGAAATCGGAAAGATTTAGAGGCAAGAGGGATATAAAGCATTCGAGTTCTTCAAAAGGTTTCGAAGAGGCCTCGGAATGATGAACCAGGCTCAAGGTAGAACACACAGTAGCTATTAATCGAGTCGAGATTGTCTTTGAATGTGGAAAAAGGTATTCAGAGAGTCTTTGGAGGAAAGCGGGTGCTTGTTATAAATGTGGTTCAATGGATCATCAATATAGAAATTGTCCTCGGCGTATGGATCTGAGTCGGGAAGTTCGTATTCTTGATGCACGGTGGCAAGAGAAACTTCAGCTGACCACCGAGAGGTAGACCGGTCGTGGTGGTAATGGGGTTTGGGCGTGGTCAAGGTGCACCGGTCGAGGCAATGGTCCTAGAGGTAACACGGATGCAAAGGCGGCCGAGATTGGTCTATCTGATTAGACGCCATGAGGATTGTAACATCCTAAAAATGGGCCTATGCATTTTGATTTAATTATCTGAAATGGCATGTCTTATGTATTATGAATGTATGGTGAACATTTTGGAAACTTGGAAATGTTAAGTTTAAAAGAGGAAAGTGAACATTTTGGAAACTTGGAAATATTAAGTTTAAAGAGGAAAGTGAACATTTTGGAAACTTGGAAATGTAAGGAAATATTTTAGAAATGTTAAGTTTAAAGAGGAACCTAAGGCAAGGTGGTCTTAAGAAAATTAATAGAAGAAATTTGACACAAGAACGGGCTTGGAGAAGTGGCTAGGAGGCACCACTTAAAGCCCGATGAAGTGGCATACAATCAAGGGGAAGGAGCCTAGGTTCGAGTCATGTGGGAGGCAAATAAAGAGTTTTATTTTACTGCAAGGAGCAAGGGAGTTGGACGGCACCAAGGCACTTGGGGAAGAGTTTAATTCTCTTTAAAATTCGGCTAAATAGGTGGATCAATGATGGATAATTATTGTTTAAGAGATAAGAGATAATTAAGGGATTATTTCCATTAATTTTTAATAAAGATAAGAGAAGTGATGGCCAAGTAAGGGAGTCTTGGCCTAGTAATTTCGGTAAAAGGAGGAAAAAAAGGCTATTCATCAATCTTCTCGTTTCCATTGAACTCTCTGCCAAAAATTTACTAGCAAACTCTCTCCTTTCTCTCTTATTTTTGCCATAGCCGAAATCTTTTTCTCCATAAGTCCACCATTGCCGAATCCCCTAGTGACTCTTTTCCCTCTCTTTTCTTTTGATAAACCGACAACACAGATAACCTTTAGCCGATTTCTTGTTAAGTTCCAAAAGCTGAAAACTTTCTATTATCAAGACCATAGCCGAATCTTTGAGGGACCTCAAACAAAGGGGCTGTCGATTTCTTAAAGTAAGGGTAAGATTTCATTCAGTTTCATCCTTTTTCTTTTAAGATTTGTTGAAATCTAGGACTAACCCCATTAATATCTTGTTGCTGAAACTTTGAAGAGATCTTTCGGGATTTACTAAGTGTCGACTACAAGGAAGGAGAAATTCTTTTCCCGAAGGTACACCATAGGCCGCGTGTTCCCTAGTTATTCGGTGAGTTTTGGGATTTAAAATCCACAAGGTAAGTATCTATAGCATTCGGCCAAGGCCATGTTGAGTAAATAGATGTGTTTCATTAATATTTAAAAGCCGAAACTAATCTATTCAAGTAATCTAGTGATTGCCGATTTCAAGAAAGAAGGATACAAAGTTTCCGGCATTTGATTAGTCATCAATCGGCAGCAAGGTAAGGATTTAAGTGTATTAATCCTACTGGGATTTGGTTTTATAGACGAATGGCTCTTTACTAAGTATTAAGTGATTGATCAAATGTAGAGATTTAAGATCTAAGGCATTAGATCAAGCTTTTCAGGATTTGGAGTGAACTTGCTAAAGCGAATCAGGTGTGTACCCCACACTACTTTTTAATAAGATTTATGGCAATAATTAATATGTGCATGTTTATAAGAATGTGAATATGGCTAAGGTACCATGTCATGGTATAAAGTACTCAGGTACGTTTCCTACTCCTACTAGGATTATGTTAAATATTTGTTATGACACACATATGACATTATAAGAATGTGAAATAAGAATTTGGCATGTTAATGCATGAAATGTATGATATGGGGCATATGGGTTATATGAAAAGGGGAAGTGAATGTGGTGACCTAAGACCACGATAACTGAATGTGGTGACCTAAGACCACGATATCTGAATATGGTGACCTAAGACCACGAATCTTATAAGAGGCGATGTGCACGCGTCGTCTGATGACGCCTTCGATGGTGTGTAGCGGATGGAGGTTGACTTAGTAGTCCCCACGTTATGCGAGATGGTGCGGGTGATGTGTAGCGGATGGAATATAGGTTTGGGTTTGGGTTGCATCATTATTTCCTATCATTATATGAGTATGCATGTAATATGTGAACATATGCCTAAATTGTTAAATTTTAGTGTTGGTTACACATTGAGTCTGCTTGACTCACCCTTGTGGGATTACTTTTCGGTGACGATCGGTGATGGTAGGGTCGGCGGGAGCTTAGTGGAGGCCATGTGAAGTTGATTTTCTTTGTTTTGGACTCTCTTTATATTAAGTACTTGAATTTATTTTGGGGATTATTTGATGTAATAAGGCCTTAGTTGAATTATTTTACTTTACATCCATTTATCATGCTCGAAATATTTTTTAAAAAAGACTAAATAAATTTATTTTAAACTAAACTCTAAATGTTTTGTCACCTAAAGTAAAGGATTTTACAAAATGAAATAAACTTGTTTTCAACTCAAGCCCAACCCAAAACAATCTTTCTTTCAAAACACACGAGTTTCTCTGAGTAACAAAAGAATTTGAAGCAGTTTACAGGGAACATACGAGATCCGGTCAAGGCTCGTGGGCGAGTTTGGGGTGTTTCGGTTTGGTATTCTGACCAGTTTTAAACTCTCGGCCTTGGGTTTAAGGCCAAAACGTTTTCAAAGTTAAGCCCAAAAGGGATTTTGTGAATTAAACAGTTTTTCGGCATGGCCCACTAAGTCTCCGACACAAGTCCACCGGTAAGTACTCAGATCTTTTGTGTGATTTATATTATGATTTGTAGAAGGGTAGAAATAGAGCGTAGAATAGAGATTAAGTACTTGAACCTAGGACTAGTATACCCAAAGCAAAACATAAGACTTAAATGTCTAACTAAACAAACACGTGGTTAAGTCATTTGAGTTAGGGTGTGGTAACCATGGTGCGCATGTCTAGGATTGGTTTCGGTGGGAGCTTGGTATTTAAGCATCAGCGTGACTCACCTCCTCTCCACTCGAATCCTACAGGTGCGTGGTTGCGGTTCACCCTAACCAAGAGGACTTAATCACGGGCTAAACCCCTAACTAAAACCCGAAAGGGACTAGCCGTATTTTTATGGAAACCCTAGTTTTAAAATTTCTAAATTACCCTCTTGATTTGAAAAGATTATTTTTATAAATTTTCCTAAAATATTTTTGATTTACAAATTTACTAAAATACCCCTAGTGGTAAAATTACAAAAATGCCCTTGGTTTATGAAATTTCCAAATACCCACAGTTCTTATCAAAATTTCACTACTTTGCTTAAAGGAACCCTAAATTTACAAAATATCAAAATACCTTGATTATGGAAAAAAATTTTATTTACGAAATTACCCTACCCTACAAAATTACCGAAATACCCACGAGTTACAAAATTACCAAAATGACCTCCGATCTTCAAAAATTTCTACAACAACACTGATTTGGAAAACAAATTCTAAAACAACCTTCAAGCTTTGTAAATTCCAAAATAACCTTGATTTATTAAGATTTATAAATTTACCCTGGTTTATTACTAAAATACCCCTGTAATTTCAAAATTTTTGAAATACCCCCGGGATTTCAAAAATTACCAAAATACTCTTATTGACAAAATCACCAAGGAACCTTATTTTGACAAATTATGAAAATACCACAGTAGGGCAAATTACGAAAATACCCACAGGTAGTGGAAAAACAACAACAATGAAAACTACAACATTTCTCAGAATGAGCGAAAGTTCATAATTGATTGATGGATGTATGAATGTAAAGGCGTGTGCATGTATGAATACGAAAGAACCACTCCTAAAATTCTTTTCATAAAACTTTTTCGCGGTTAAGCGGTGGAACAAAGTACTAATGCATAAAACTCTTTAATCGATTAAATCGCGACGTTAGAAATGAGTTCTCGGGGCGTGAACTTAAAAAAATTGTGCCTATGAAGTATGATGGCTCTATTAAGATCGAGTCTTGACATAAGCATAAGCAGCGGTGAGTTAATATGTTCGATTATTTGATAGTAAGTAATTTGAGGACGAAATTATTTTAAGGGGTAGAAGCTGTAACATCCACGAAAATAGGCCTATGCATTTACGATTTAATTATACGAAATGGCATGTTTTATGTATTATGAATGTATGGTGAACATTTTGGAAACTTGGAAATGTTAAGTTTAAAGAGGAAAGTGAACATTTTGGAAACTTGGAAATGTTAAGTTTAAAAGAGGAAAGTGAACATTTTAGAAACTTGGAAATGCAAGGAAATGTTTTAGAAATGTTAAGTTTAAAAGAGGAACTAAGGTAAGGTGGTCTTAAGAAAATTAATAGAAGAAATTTGACACAAGAACGGGCTTGGAGAAGTGGCTAGGAGGCACCACTTAAAGCCCGATGAAGTGACGCCACAATCAAGGGGAAGGAGCCTTGGTTCGAGTCACGTGGGAAGCAAATAAAGAGTTTTATTTTGCTTTGCAAGGAGCAAGGGAGTTGGACGGCACCAAGGCACTTGGAGAAGAGTTTAATTCTCTTTAAAATTCAGCTAAATAGGTGGATCAATGATGGATAATTATTGTTTAAGAGATAAGAGATAATTAAGGATTATTTCCATTAATTTTAATAAAGATAAAGGAAGTGATGGCCAAGTAAGGAGTCTTGGCCTAGTAATTTCAGTAAAAGGAGGAAAATAAGGCTATTCATAAATCTTCTCGTTTCTATTGAAGTCTCTGCTGAAAATTTCCTAGCAAACTCTCTCCTTTCTCTCTTATTTTTGCCATAGCAAAATCTTTTTCTCCATAAGTCCACCATTGCCGAATCCCCTAGTGACTATTTTCCCTCTCTTTTCTTTTGATAAATCGACAACACAGATAACCTTTAGTCAATTTCTTGTTAAGTTCCAAAAGTCAAAAACTTGCTATTATCAAGACCATAGCCGAATCTTTGAGGGACCTCAAACAAAGAAATTTGTCGATTTCTTAAAGTAAGGGTAAGATTTCATTCGGTTTCATCCTTTTCTTTTAAGATTTGTCAAAATCTAGGACTAACCCATTAATATCTTGTTGCCAAAACTTTGAAGAGATCTTTGAGATTTACTAAGTGTCGACTACAAGGAAGGAGAAATTCTTTTCAGAAGGTACACCATAGGCGCATGTTCCCTAATTATTCGGTGAGTTTGAGATTTAAAATCCATAAGGTAAGTATCTATAGCATTCGGCCAAGGCCATGTTGAGTAAATAGATGTGTTTCATTAATATTTAAAAGCAAAACTAATCTATTCAAGTAATCTAGTGATTGCCGATTTCAAGAAAGAAGGATACAAAGTTTTGGCATTTGATTAGACATCAATCGGCGACAAGGTAAGGATTTAAGTGTACTAATCCTCTGGGATTTGGTTTTATGGCGAATGGCTCTTTAGTAAGTATTAAGTGATTGATCAAATGTAGAGATTTAAGATCTAAGGCATTAGATCAAGCTTTTGATTTGGAGTGAACTTGCTAAAGCGAATCGGTGTGTACCCCACACTACTTTTTAATAAGATATATGGCAATAATTAATATGTGCATGTTTATAAGAATGTGAATATGGCTAAGGTACCATGTCATGGTACAAAGTACTCAGGTACGTTTCCTACTCCTACTAGGATTATGTTAAATATTTATTACGACACACATATGACATTATAAGAATGTGAAATAAGAATTTGGCATGTTAATGCATGAAATGTATGATATGGGGCATATGGGTTATATGAAAGGGAAGTGAATGTGGTGACCTAAGACCACGATAACTAAATGTGGTGACCTAAGACCACGATATCGAATGTGGTGACCTAAGACCACGATATCTGAATGTGGTGACCTAAGACCACGAATCTTATAAGTCACGATGTGCCGTCATTGCATTGATGAACGCCTTCGATGGTGTGTAGCGAGATGGAGGTTGACTTAGTAGTCCCCACGTTGTCTGAGGATGGTACGGGTGATGTGTAGCGGATGGCATATAGGTTTGGGTTTGGGTTGCATCATTATTTCCTATTTGTTATATGAATATGCATGTAATATGTGAACATATGCCTAAATTGTTAAATTTTAGTGTTGGTTACACATTGAGTCTGTTTGACTCACCCTTGTGGGATTACTTTTCGGTGTGATCGGTGATGGGCGGGTTACAGGAGCTTAGTGGAGGCCATGTGAAGTTCAGATTTTCTTTGTTTTGGACTCTCTTTATATTAAGTACTTGAACTTATTTTGGGGATTATTTGATGTAATAAGGCCTTAGTTGAATTATTTTACTTTACATCCATTTATCATGCTACTGAAATATTTTTCTTTAAAATGACTAAATAAATTTATCTTAAACTAAACTCTAAATGTTTTGTCACCTAAAGTAAAAGATTTTACAAAATGAAATAAACTTGTTTTCAACTCAAGCCCAACCCAAAACAATCTTTCTTTCAAAACACACAAGTTTCTCCCGAGTAACAAAAGAATTTGAAACAGTTTACAGGAACATACAGTTCGGTCAGCGCTCGTGGTAGGGTTTGGGTGTTTCAAGGATGGCAATGCACTGATGTAATAACTGGTACGTTCTTTATCTTTGATGTACTGTTATTGCCTTGATAGATATTGGTTCTACCCACTCGTATGTTGCTAGTGCCATATCTGGAAACTTGAAACTAGAATCAAATTACCGATAGTGAGATGCGATAATTAGTCCTTTAGGATGATCGGTGATATAAATAAATTGTTTAGAGGCGTGCCCTTAGAAATTCAAGAAGAAATATTTTGGCGAATTTGATGGAATTGCCTTTAATGAGTTCGATCTTATTTTGGGTATGGATTGGTTGGTTAAGCATCGAGTGCATTTGGATTGTCTTTGAAAAGCGGATGTCAATAAGAACTTTGGGTGATAAGGAAGTAATAATGATAAGTGAGCAGCGGAATTACTTGGCAAATGTGGTATCTGCGTTAAAGGCAGAAAAGTTAGTGCGGAAAGGGTATGGAGCATTTTTAGTTTTTATTTGTGCTTTGGATGCCAAAGAGTTATCTGTGGATGATGTGAGGACGGTGAAGGAATTTCGAGATGTATTTCTCGATGAACTTCCTGGTATACCTCCAAATCGGGAAGTAGAATTTGGTATTGAGCTTTTGCGGAGCGGCTCCGATGTCCATTACTCCTTATAGAATGGCAGAAGGAGTTAGCGAGCTTAAAACTCAAATTCAAGAATTGTTGGATCGAGGATTTATTCGACCGAGTGTCTCTCGTGGGAGCACCGGTTTTGTTCGTTAAGAAGAAGGATGGATCGATGCGTATGTGCATTGATTACGGCAATTGAATAAATTGACGATCAAGAATAGGTATCCTTCTGAGAATTGACGACTGTTTGATCAATTGAAAGGAGCTTTAGTTTTTCCAAAATTGATTTGAGATCGGGTTATCACCGACTTAAGGTGAAAGAAGCGGATATTTATAAGGCGACATTCAACTCGTTATGGACATTATGAGTTTTGGTGATGCCGTTTGGGTTAACCAATGCACCGACCACATTTATGGACATGATGAACCGAGTCTTTCAACCATATTTAGACCGGTTTGTGGTAGTGTTCATAGATGACATTTTGGTTTATTCAAGAAATGATGAGGAACATGATCGCATTTACGTATAGTATTGCGATTACTTCGTGATAAGCAACTTTATGCCAAATTCGATAAATGTGAATTTTGGCTAAAGGAAGTGACTTTCTTGGGTCATGTGGTATCAATTTGAAGGAATAAGGTGGATCCTCGGAAGATTGAGGTTTGTCTTGGATTGGAAACCACCAAAGTCGGTAGCTAAAATTTAGAGTTTCTTAGGATTGGCGGTGATTATAGGCGCTTTGTTGAGGGTTTTCGTTGATTCTTTTCCTAACTAAAGCTGTTGCGGAAGGCGTACCTATATTTGGACCGAAAAATAACAAGAGAGTTTGAGAAATTGAAGAAGATTATTGAAGCACCGGTTTAATTTAGCTTTGAGGTGAAAAAGAACTTATTATTCTTGTGATGAATCTCACACGGGTTTGGGTTATGTCTTGATGCAAAATGGAAAGGTGGTGGCTTATGCTTCTCGACATTTGAGACCATGCAAGTAAACTACCCTACTCATGATTTGGAGTTAGCTGCGATGGTATTTGCTTTAAAGATTTGGAGGCACTATCTCTACGGTGAAAGTCTATCATCTACGGATCATAAGAGTCTTAAGTATCTTCTTACTCGAAGGAGTTAAATTTGAGACAAAGAAGATGGGTGGAATTATTAAAGGATTATGATTTCTCAATTGAGTATCATCCTGGAAAGGCTAATGTAGTAGGCGACACGTTAAGTCGTAAAGCGGTATCGATTTGAGAGCAATGTTTGCTCATTTGAGTTTGTATGAGGATGGTAGTGCATTAGCGAACTTGATGAAACCTCTGTGGTTAGAACAAATCCGAAGCGGATGTCGGATAAAAGT